>CAEGAF010124340.1:0-13796 GCA_903067075.1 Micropoecilia bifurca | reverse complement strand
TATAAATATAGATATAATAGCAGACTGGACTCTCCAAGTGCATGATAAAATGTATTTTGATCCTTACACGATCCCTTTCTGACGCTTACAGCTCTTCCTAACCTGTAAGTCTTAAACCGTCTCATTTTTAAACCATATCTTCTGCAGTATTTCTGACATTTTTCAATGATTTTCCTTGATATCTCCTGCTGAAAAGAAAACAAAGTGCTTCACAGAATATTTAGCAGTTCTCTGCAGACAGCATGTGAACCTTTCACCTCCACCTGCGAGATAAACAATAAACAAAATGGATTTATGTCATTAAAATGTAAGCAAAACTAACAGTTCCAGATCATTATCGGAAAAATAGTAAAAACTGAATTCACAAAAAGGCTCCGGGAACAGAACCAATGGCGGATTTTTAAGCTCCTTTAACAGCTAATTAGGTCTGACTCCATAAATCACCTGTGTTGCGTAATGTTGGTACTGTAGGTGAGCAGCCCAGAGTGTGTGACAGAGGACACCCGACAGATCAGGACAGATGGCGCTCTTTGATGATGAGGCTTTGATGTGCTGGTGTGTTAGTTACCCCCGCGGGCCGCCTGGCTCCTGACAGCCTTCAGCTGTCACAGCCGCGATATAAAAGGAAAGTGAGAGGAGAAAGGAGGAAAAAGAAGAAACCTAAGCGTCACAAGCAATCAATAGAACGTTTGATGGTCTGGGATTAAGGTATGATCCCTTTCTGACCCAAAGTACAACTTTTGTTATGAGTCGGGGGATAATGCCAGTGGCTTGGAGTTAAAAGTGAAAGTTTTTGCCAATTTCAGGATGGCCTTTCTGCAAACTTTTTGTAAAGTCAAGGAGCTACTTTCACAAAAGGCCCAATTGAACATCCAGCTTGTTCTCTTAAGACTAAATAATAAGTGACATATTGGTGGTAAAATCGGAAAAAATGTTTATCAATAGATATTTTGTGACAGCTGTTTTTTGCAGAAAGAGATCTGTAGTGCAAACCTGAAGGAAAACCCCTAAACAGATTGTGTCCAGGACGTGTGTGGTCTGCAAGGATGTATCTGCCCAGCTAATTTGCACATACAAAGATATGTTAAAAGTTTAAGTAATGTGTCATAAAGTGCTTTGACAGAGGGAATTAAGATTGAAAAAACGAAGCAAAACAAGTGTAAAAAGGCATAGAGATAAAAAAAAAGAAATCTGTCAGCATGTAGAAAACAATTCATCATCAGCTGGTTTAGTTCCAACTACAAAGGTTTTAGTATAAATGTAGTGTACAAGAATAATCTCATTGGAACAACCTGGAACCACAAGTTCAGGTACAATTTTCACATAAGAACACTCAGGAAAACTGATGCTGCGTTCACAGCAAACACAATTTGAGCGTCAGGAGTGTCCAATTTACTCTCAAAGAGGCGCGTTTCTGTGCGATTGAAGCGTTTCAAGCGTTCAACACAAACAAGAGGAAGGATAATAGAGAAATGTACTAAGACATGATTAAGACGAATCTAAATATTAAAGCAGGTTAAACTTTTGAGCAAGAGTCTGGTCCAAACTCTCAACTGGTTTTAGAGGAAGACATTTAAGCTACTCCAAAGTCAATGATGCAACCAAAGTTGAGAGAAAATGTCCCTCCTTGCTTCACCTTCTTCATTATAACCGTCTTCATCACCTGACAGAGCACCGTTTATCTGCCAGTGCTGCAGCAGCAGCCAGCCAAACACCTTCAGACGCTCCCTCGCTCTCTTCCGTTTCATTAATACCCTGATATATCAGCAAACTTCAGGGTAATCCAGTTTGGTCTCACACCAGGCAAGTGAAGACAAACGAGCTGCGCTCTGCTGTGCAGCGGCCAGTTGGACTGATGAAACGCCCTGAAAGAACGCCACCGCATCCCACGCCAGTCACGCAAACATTAGCACAAACACAGCCTTTATCTCTGCATGCTAAATCGGTTTGGCGTGGTCTTATATATGTGACAGTGCTATTCGTCACGTCATTTCACCGCACAGAATATACCGCTTTACCTAATGCATTTACACGGGAAGGGGAAAAATAACTTCCACTTGTAAATAAATGCTAAAGTTGGTCACCCAGGCATAGCTTTATGATTTTACCCTTAGTGATGCTCAAATTCAAGAAACACAGAAGGAAACCCACTAAGGGCTGTTATTTAAAAACAGCACAGAAAGCACACGGCATGATAAGAGCTCCAGTTTGGAAGCAAATTTATTTTAGTCCCTGACATTTATTCATTTGTTGCTTTTCTACGCTCTAAGTTATCAAAATTACATCTTATTTTCAGGCAAAAATGTACTAAAAGGACATTTATGCTTCTACAATGTAGAAATCTCAACTCTGAGATGGAATGAACTCTGCCAAATTCAAAAATTACATTCAAAATTTTATATTATATTAAAATAGCAAACAATCATTTTGAGCAAGTCCTCTGCCTCCATTTTAAGCAGCAGAAACCAGTCAGATGTCAAATGTCATTATTTCTGTTCTCATTCATCAGAATAAAACCAGAATGACTTATGGTGTCCTGGATTTTCTGTTTCAGATTAAAATTTCCGATAACAAAGTATGTCCCTGTTAATTTTAATATTAACAGGGACAGACTAATATTCTGTCTAGCACAGACAAAATATTAGTAAAATTACATTCTGCAGCTAGCAGGTATCTCTGAAAAAGCTAACATTAGCATTCAATAAAATGTCTAAAAATAACAGTTTCTAACAACAAATCAACCAGAAATAACCTCAGCAAATCAAAATCAATAGATCTTTAGAAGCTAGTAGAAATTCTACTTTTCTAACTACTGTGAACGGCTAGCTGTGCTGCATTGCCAGCTTTAACTAGGGCTACATTCATGCAACACATTTTGGATGCTCAATTCTGACTTTTTAATGAAATCAAATGTTTTCTGCGTGGTTGTACAAACTTAATTATTGGTTGCGACGACATTCAGACTTTCAGTGTCAACAATTTACAACCACAGGAAGGTTGATGTCACACAGCAACGCAAAATTTACAGCGCTAATAATGGATGCCACCAGCTACAGATCAGTTTTAAAGTTGTTGAGCAACTTTAAGATGAAGAAAAGCAAGAAAAAAATACAGTTAGTTAGCATTTTTTTTTACGTCCAGACTTATGCAGATTTATGATCCATGTAAATATGGAAGTGGCACTGATTTTTTTGGGCGTATCTAAAAATCAAAAACAGTATTTAGGTCAAACGAGGTTCTACAGCTAACATTTGTTAGATAACAACAAATGATCTGCTGTTTTCTAAAGCTGCATGTCCTTCAGCTTCCTGCTTCTCCTCATGCTTTTAAAGTAATGATTTAATGCAGGAGGGTTCGGTCGGTAGGAATCTCCTCACCTCTTAAATTCTGCACCATTGTCCTTTAGGTAGTCATAACTGCAAAGCAGTAAAATCTGGATATAAAACAGAAGCACATTAAATCAGTCGAGTTAAACAATCATTTAAAGTTATAATAAATATTATTTGACTGACATCGAGACAAGATATGGCCTAATAAATAAGAAGAACTTTTAAGAGCTGTATATCGCAGCACTTTTCAAAGTCCATGCATTTCTACAGCCTGCCATAAATCCCTATAAAACTGCCATTCGTTAAGTCAAACATAAACACATTTACATCTTTGCAAAGCAAACAAAGTATAAAATATTAAACCTCCCTCTGGATTGTATCTGGATTGCTTGATGCCAATAAAGCATATTTCAGTCCCATCTGACCAGTTAAAGCGTTTAGAAAACAACATATTTATGTTTCTTGGCTTTCAATCTAAACAACAACCAGTCGGCATTTAAGTACCGTTTAAACCACCAGCTTGCATATAAAATAAAAAAATGGATGCCATCTTTTTTCCTCATTGCCTGAAGTTAAATCAGATCGAACTTCTCTTTCTACAGGTCAGATTGAATCACCAACATTATTCCACTTTACTAAATGAGAGAGTAAGAATATGTCAGATTTATTTTAATGTAAGATCGATAACTAAGACTTAAGTGGAGCCGTTTGCTCTTACTAATAATTATTACATTTGGAAGAAAAAATGTTTGTAAACCTGGGAAAAGCATATTTTATAAATCTCTGACATTCTTTCTCCTGTCATTTTGGCATTTATCAAATAAAAATAACCTTAGTAATTCTAATTAACATAAAAAACAGAAGTTTTGTGGGATTTTGAAAATGCATTGTTTTGGGAATTAGCCTTAATTCTGTAGAAAACATATTTTCTCTCATCACATTTAAATTAAAACAAAAGGCTGGATTTCACTACATTCTTTTTTTCTCCATAATTACACCAATCCTAAAAAAATATGTCTTTCTTCACACAAAGACATAAAATTTAGAACAATAAAATATTTTCTACGCTTGTCTCAAGTAAAAGATGTTGACAGCGATACCCTAAACAAAATTTAAAAAGTATTTAATTTTTCCTGGCTCTGCTGCTTTGTGTGCAAACCTCCATCTGCCATGTTGTCTGTCATTGTGCATCTAATCCTGGACCCTGAAATCAGCGTAAAACCTCCACTTCAAACCAGTGTCAAACCAGATTAGCTCGTTCTTTCAAGTGGAGACGGTTAGGAGGAGAGCAGTGCGTTATCCCCGCATCTCCAAAACGCGCCACACATGCGGGTTTCCGATAAAGCTCCCTGATAGCGATCGAGTAAACCCGCTTAATTAAAAAGCGTCGACTTCAGACGCGGGACGCTTTCATGTCCCGGGACGTTGCAAATGGATTACGGCCGGCCGTAACGAGCGTGTTTGCGCTGCAGCAGGAAGGTGTGGAGGAGCAGAGTCCATCTGTGGAAGTGTTAATTGAAACAATCTAAAAGCGGCTGGTAATCCAACCTGGAAATATCGCCGCCATCAGCTCTTTAACGTCCATTTTACATTTATTACAAGGACGAGGAGCCAGCAGACACACTCACACTTATCTTTTCTGGAGCTGAAATAGCTTCCTCACACATGCTGGGCTTGCAACCCGGAGAAAAATGTCACAATCTGTCTTAGTGGCTGCCTTCAGGTAATAGGATGAGAAGAGCAACGTTCATCATGGAGGATCCGCGTTTTAAACCGCAGCATGTTTTCCCTGAAATTAAACGTTTCTCGGCAAATCATAGTTTCCTCGCTTTCTTTTTCTTTCTTTTTTCTACATTTCAGACGCAAACGTGGAGGTGTTTCATGTGACAGACAAAGCTGAGAGAAAGGAGGAAAAAGATTCATGGTTTGAAATATTTAACGGAGAAAAATCTGTAAAACGGCTGAATGAATCTGTATTCAGTCCCCATGAATGGACACCATCATATGAGACATATGTTCACCAGTTTCAAGGTCTGGATTCATTTAGATGTTTAAACTTTCAGATATGTTTTTTATCCAAGTAAAGAGTGCAAATGTTTTACCCAGTAAAACCTTTGAAACTTTTATTCCATGACATATTTGTGTGGAAGACGCATTAATAGCTTTGGAACAAATAAGACTACAGCTAAACAAATCAAACTCACAGGTTTCTGACTCTGTTAAGGCGATAAATCCACTTGTTTGCTGAGTAAAAGCACTTTGGTCATGTGTTGAATTACAATGAATGAGATTTGCATGAATAAAAAGCAATTCTGGGTAAAGCTAAATGCACAAAACACACAAACGCAGGACAGGGTGTCTTTTAAACAGCTGGACAAACTTGATAAGAACCATTTGTACTTCAAAGTCCTTGTATATGAAGCGTTTTTTTTAGATCAGCAATTTGTTTCTAAAGCAAGCTGCAAATTGCCCATGGACATCGGCTTTGAAAAAGCAGCTATTTCTGAAGCAGCGCTGCTGCAGTTTGTTGTCATTGTTGGGAAAACAAACCGAGGGGGAAAAAATGCCCCAAAATGTGGCGTCGTTCTAAATGATTTCACTGTCATGGGATACGATAACCTCAGGGAATAACAGACCCCGGCCCTAACTTATTTAATTAAACTGTTTAAGTAGCAATCTTTATTTATGAGCTCCGAGAGAAGCAGGAGAGATTTGAGAGATCTTCCTGATGGCTTTAAGTCTGTTCAAAACACAAATATATTTTGTTTATTCTGAATGAACAGAGGAGATGCTGACTTTTATTTGCATTACATCTGTATGAAGTGAAAACATACAGATTTTTTTCAAAATCTGTTTTCTGATTGAAACGAATTTGAATAAAAATGATGCTGAACGTACAGATTTCCATGAAGTGTATTAAAGCTTATTTATGTAGAGAAGGTCACAGCAGATTGTTTTAAGTTGTTCTGTTTTGTTTCTATTAAAACCACCAATACATTGATTAAATTACCTCTTAAGTCTCTTTTCATTTTCCCACATCAGAACCAAACTTTTATAAACTTTTATCCTCCATAAAAGCCAAGAGTGTTTAGACTTTCCGCCACACCAAGTTTTATATTTTAGATTGAAACTCTCCAATATTCTGTTCCAAAACGTCCAGAACAAAAGACCACGACTGAAACCTGTTACACTGTTTGAATCTAAAATCACTTCCTGCCTCAATGATTACTTTTCCACAACTTGGTTTATTAGTTCTGCATATGAAAATAAGTAAATTCAAACCAATCATACAGTTTTAAAGTCAACTGCATCCCAGTTATCCAACAATGTGGTCCAGTTGAGTTTATTGTTAAAACTGGTCAAATAAAAAGTTTTCAATCGAAGGAAACGCAGCAGATTGTAACGACTGAGCGACAGTGGAGAGGAAAACTCAGATTTTAACAAGAAGAAACCTCCAGCAGAACCAGAACCAGATTATCTGCCACTTTCTAAGGGAAAAGCAACGAAAACAGAGATCAGAAGCTTCGTCCAAAACAGAAAGTAAACATACTTTTTCTTCTATTTCTCTATAATATTTAGTCTCTGTAAATAAATAATCCTGACAATAAAAGTTTCAACTCTTATCTCAAAGGAGAGGCAAACAATTCATGCTTCAAATGGGATTGTGACAGATTATGAGACCGATTAATTGATGAAATATCATTTACTGTGGCTTTCAGGTGAAGGGATTCATACTTCACCATACACTTCTGCACTCTTATGTAAATGCATCACTGTTTGCATTTGCTCATAAAATATGCAGGATTATCCTGCAGCAGGAGGAAAGTAAAGAACTAAACACCTTTCGATCTCATCATTATGGGTGTAGTGCTGCATTTAAATGCCGCTTCACTTCATAATAAGGGCTACATAATTTAAGGCAGGTATTATTCCAAGTTTATTTATTGTCTGGAGTTCCCATTAAAAGGAACCATTTTTATTATTATCTTCCTTTTACTTAGTTTAGAGTTTTAATTATTTTATAGTTTGCTTGCACTAGTCATTATTAAGCTCTTAAATTTCAAATTTCAAAGCAGCTGTTCCCTTAACAAGATCATAAGAATGTGTCATAATTATTTTTAATAATAATTTTAAAAGATTTACAATTATGTTTTCTTTCATCTCTTCTCAAGGAAATAAAAATGTAATCTAGCCTTTGGGGAAATTTGGTGTTTGACTGTGCTTTTCCAGAACAAACAATAATTTAATTAGAACAGACCGATGTTTAAGCCTTAACAGATTATTTTACTTTTCATCTTATTTTTTAGAAACAATATTTAAATCAGATTTGTTGAAATGTTAGAAAAATGTCAGCTTTAAGCTGTGAAATGTATGTCAAAACTTACAGATTTGACACATTTTTTTGACAGATGGCATCTATAAAAAAAACAAATGCGATCTTGACATGCTAACTGTCCATACTAGCTGGCCAGCTAGCTAACAAGCTAGCAGCCTTTAGGTTACGTTAAACTGATCCACATCAGATGTTTAAGATAACTGGGAATCATTCACAAACTTCATTTCTATGAGCGTCAGCAGCCACTTGAAAGTGACCAGAAAAGATTTAGGGTTTTTTTTCCAGAGCAGCCTGTAAGTGCTTATTGTGTTGTTGTTGTTTTTCCACTCGTAAGGCTAATGCATCCTCTTCAAAATCAGAACAAGTGCTAGCAGTGGTGGTGCAGCCTCATTTAGAGGTTCTTCACTTCTGATTTCGCTGAAGGAATATTAGTGTGGTATTTTATTAATCTCTGATCCATCAAGCCACAACTGCTGCATGCAGCACAAGACACCCTTGTACTTGTTCATGTGCGACACACAGCTACGCTCTAAACAGCTCAGAGTAATTTCTGAGCATGATGTGTTGCTCTCATTTGAATTTGGAGCGTCTGTTTATCGGATGCCATGTGCCATTTTCCCCCCCATCTCTCTTCAGTCACATCCACGGTCCATGAAATGAACAAAACGGCTCAGAAAAATGAAAGGATTACCATAAAATTACATCCAAATAGTGCTGATTGCTTGATGAGCATCTGTGGTGCCAATTTCAAGCCCTCAAAACCCATGTCATCTCTCGTCTGTAATGTGCTTCATTAACTGCTCCCTGCTATATTTCCCAAACCGCAATCATGCGCCATACAATATCTTCTCTTTGATGTGGCAGTAAAGATGATAGATTTTCAAAAAGATGACCTCAATTTTGCCATCAAGCCCTAATGGGGATGATTCGGTTCTTAGAAATGGACCGGCCTGGTAATGTGACCATGATCTGATTGCTGCGGTCCTAATGGACTCCACGTGAGGTCTGTGGACGGGCTGAAGGTGATCGTCCTACACGGCGCAGTTTGTCTCTTTAACACTATTTCATAAAGTGCTGCTGTGCTTACCAACAATCAATATTCAATTTAGCTTGTATGGCAGCCAGTGCGGGTCTGCTTGCTCTTCAGTGTGTGGGCTGTTTGTCTGGAGTCGCCGTTTGTTGTCACTATTGGATTTTAGCAGCGTGGGGCAACAATAGCAGGCAGGGGGGCAAAAACAATGGAAAGAACGAGTCACAGAGGGGAGGAAGCTACCTTTTTATTGACTAGGAACAAGTAGGGGTTACCTTAGATTAAAGCTTCTTTAATATATTTCATCCCATGAATGACATGATAGATAATAAGATCTGTCTTCCTCGTGTCATTCTACTCAGCCCTGTAGATGAAATATCTGGTGTTCTCACATAAATTGGCGTCTTTTGGACAGCTGGGTTGATAAGTGATTATGACTTAACAGTTTCTGCTGTGAGGTTCTGGTGTAAAAATGTCCACCATAATAAATAAAACGAATCATTTTATCTTTTTCTGCCTATCTGTCAATGTTGTGTTGGACATCTAAGGACACCCCGATTTGATTGGGGACCAGAATTGCAACATTTGTTATTTTCAGCTGCTGCGGTTTGCTTTCACACTGCGCTTTGAAAAACCTGTTCCCCTCCTCACCTGTGGGGGCGCTGCACCAAGAACCACTTGAGGAAACAACATCAAAGCCTCTGATGAAGAAACTGAGAGCTACTCTCCTCTTCACAAAAGGTTAACAAAAATGGAGGGGAGTCAGATTTTAGTGGTTGTAGGATTTTGCAAGACATTTCCCCTGATAGAAATAGATTTGCTAATTTGTTTTGGTGGATTTACACAAATTGTGCTGAGTTGTTGTTCACTTCCTGCTGCTGTAGTTCACTTCCTGCTTTTGGAGTGATCTCCGGTCACCTGGGAGATCACTTCAACTGAATAAAGTCCTAGGGTTTTTAGCTGCACCAAATGAACAAGACTTTCTAGGCAAACAAACCAGAGTTTGATCAAAGTTTGGGGCGAACGCAGCCTAAAACCTACCAGATAGTAGATCTCAATGGTATCTCAACCATCGATTATCTTCCCTACCAAACAAACCTGAAGGTGATGCTGTTTGACACATGCTGAAAAAAAAAATCAGAAGAAATCTTTATGCACAACACTTAATATGCCATTGATGGCACGTACAAAGTGGTCTAAGAAAAGTCAGACAGAAATGAGTCATCTCACTATAATTGGCAACATCATTCTGCTGATTTGGATTGACTCGTTAGCTTAGCCGTCCATCTTCAGAACGTTGTGAGTATCTACATGCAGGATCCCTGTGTTTACGTCCTATAAGACAGCAATGGAGGCAGTTAGAGGAGGGGAAGTGGAGAGATTTGGGGCTGAGCACAGACACCCGGTATCAGAGTGACAGGTGATAAAGATAAGCCTGTCAGGCAACTGGAGGCTTCCTCACTGCACCGGCACACACACCTCACTTCCTGCTGACAGATACAAGGTGGGTGGTGGGAGAGCCGGGCTCCGTTTCACCCTCTCATGCCTCCTCCATCCTCTGCTTGACCCCCCTCCTCTCGTCTTCCTGTACCTCTGCTCCAATTAGCAAATAAGTGGCCTTGCTTGTTTGGTGTAATTCAAGAGAAATGTGCAGCGGCTCCTCAGCGTACCGGTGCATGCTTCTGCCCAGAACTAATGAAGTCTCCTGCCTATTGCGAAATGGTCACGTCTTGTTGCCACGGTGACGGCGAGACCACCACAAGGGATGTGTTTTAGTTTCAAAGCGAAACTCAGTCACTGATTTCCTCCTTGGGCAAAAAATAAAAAAACAGCTTGTTTTGTCCTCATTGCCACATGTTGTATCAGTTTGAGACACTAATGTATCTGTTTAATAAGGGTTTTTGTTGCCAGGCAACGATGAAACAAGAGTCAACGGCATTAGCGACGAGCAGGACGGTTACTTAAAGATGGATTATGAGAGCATTTCTCCAGAAGCAACTGATCAGTGAAACACTTTAGAGCTTTTTAACATATCTGAATAGACATCTTGTTTACCAGCATGAAATTAGAGGATTAATAGGAGATATTCAAACATTTCTAAACATAATATTGTAGATAATTGCTCAGCATTTCCTCTTAAGAAAAGGATCTTGTCCGTAGTGTTTGCTTTGCTCAGACTGGTCAGGCTGTTACACGCCAATTTGTCCACTTCCAAACATTGTATAAGTATTGATAAAATACCAATAGGTACATTTTTAATTTACTGGACTGACGATCCAGTACATTTTATTCTCTATCTGAAACATCCAGAGGATCATCTCCTCAAAGGCTCCTAATAACATAAATTAAGGTTTAAGAGTGGCATAAAGTTAAACAAGCTGCTAAACCATGAATAAATCTGAGTAAATATCAGAATATTACAAAATAAATTTGTTCAGTTTATTTAAAAGATTGAAACAGCAGCTTTGTTTTGTCAACAGGAAACAAATAAAGTTATATTTGATTCAATTCAGGGAATGTTTGGGATAATTTATGGGTCAGTTTGGGTTTGCAAAAAAATTACATCACTAATTTGTACAATTTAAATCTAAACTGATCATTTCTGAAATGTTTTTAACCCTCCATGTTGAAAACAGAAGACCCAAAGGGATTTTTTTTTTTTTTTTACATATTCTGTAAATAATTAATAGAAAACATGTAAAAGGGTAAAATAAACAGTTCCACAGAAGATTATCTGTGCAAACTCAACAGTTGTATGGTATGTGGATTCAGCTGAGGCAGAGCGTTCCGCCCTGAAACGTGCAGCGCTGCTGCTGGTGGATGTGGGCCAGTGCAAGGGAAGGAACGGAGAGTAAATGAACTGCTGTATGCTTAATTAACACAAAATCCTTTTGTCTTCCGGCTCTGACCGGGGCAATTTGTTGGTGTTCAGCTGAAAATGTGTGGCAATGATTAATTAAGCATCTAAAATGGAAATGAGTGCAGAAAATGGCCCCCTTTTGACCTCAACTAGGGAAGTCTTCGCTTTTGGGCATTGGTCCAAGAGGGAGGTGCAGTGGGTGGGGGAACTCTGACTTGAGGGGCGAAACGGCGAGAGGACTGATAGCGTACTCACCTCTAAATGACTGAGACCAAAGGCCGGGCTATAACAGCTCTAATTACAGTCTGGAAATTGCAGTCATTGTGCAGTAAATAAAAGAGGCAACAAGGTCAGAGTAGAGTGAGAGGAGGAGACAGAGACGGAGAGAGACTGCAGGGTTTCTCTACTGTACATGGGGTTCCCATAAATCTCATTTCTTTCAATTATGCACACACAAATTAAGGCCGAGGTGATAAAAACCCTGCGAGTTGAATTTGAAATAATGAGCGGACCATTACGAGGTCCGTGTTATATGGTCTGTGGGGGATATGAAACCAGCGCGGTTATGAGCCAGCAAATAGACTCGTCCCATTCAGAGCTCATTCGGGCGGCGGCTTATCCATACCGAGCTATTTACAGCACGTCAGACGCCTGAGGGCTCTCTGATTTCCTCTTGATGGGCTGTTTGGTTGAGATGTGGATGTTGGAGAAGTTTGACAGATGCAAAAGGAAGATTGATGCAACTTCAAAGCCGCGTTGGATCCTGTTTATTGGAGTGGGAGACGGCGCTAGTTAAATCAGCCATCTTTGAAGCTGTGCAGCGACTGCAGGTGAAAGGTGTGTGTGTTTATAGAGGCGTGTGTAGCAAAAGGAAGAGATCAGTGCGATACTATAAGAATGTTTGAAGTTGTAAAGTACTATTATTATATTATTTAGCAAGTAAGCATCAAAGAATTACCTGGGCCATCTAGTTTGTTTACAAAAAATGTTAAAATGCCAACGTTCTCAATGTAAAAATACAGACCTCTACAAGGAATAAAAAAAATGTTCCACCTTAAATAAGTTAAAAATGGCAGTACAAAGGGTTTTCTTGAGTCTTTTAGCCAAACTAGTAGTTTGCAAAGAGGTTACAAAGTATCCAAACACTCTCAGTAGTGATAGCTATTGGTCAGGAGAAAGGTAGGAGTCACAAATCTCTACAAAACTGATAAAAAGAAAACCTGAAATCAGTCAATTTGCCTGCCAAAACCTTGACAGCAACATCCAGGGAGCTGCAGGATTCTCTACTGATTTCTGGTTGTTTTCTAGAGGTGGCAACAATTTCTTTGAAATAGAAGCTTATTCATCCAAAGAAAATATCCAGAACTGTCTTGAATCTTCTTAAACCTTATGGATGAATGTGTTCTGTGCAGCAGAACCCAAACTAAGGGTTTCAACAACTGATAGTACGCTTGATTCGGTTCAACTGGTGACCAAAACCGTAACATTTGCTACATTCCCAGCTGCTGTGGTTCACTTTCACACTGCACTGTGTCAAATGAACTAAACCTTTTGAATAACCTTTTCCCCTCCTCACCTGTGGGGGCGCCGCACCAAGAAACACTGAAGGAAATGTCTGATAGGCCTCTGAAGAAGATATGAGCGTAACTTGCTTTTTAATAAATGTTAACAAAAATGGAGTTATGTCAGATTTTAGCAGTTGTAGGATTTCTCTTTTATTTCTCCAGGTAGTGCTTATTTCTCGCAATTGTTTTAGCTGCATTTACCCAGAATTCCCTGCGCTGTAGTCTGCTTCAATCTCTGGTCCACTTGGCGTTCGCATACGCATTCAGACCAGTCAGTGTTTGGGGGGCTTTAAACTTCTGCATCACGGCTCAAAATCAAAATATGTTCAGAGACTTTTGTTCAAACTGAACTGAGGTTAAGTTTGGATAAAGTTATCAAAACTGTAGCCCCCGAAAATAAATCAAAATCAACAGAACACTGGTTTCTCCTGAAAAAGGTGGAAGTCATGGAATGGTCTAGTCCAGGAGTGCTCAAACTTTTTGAGACCAAGATCTACTTTTTCTCTCACCAGCCGCCTGAGATCTACCTCATGACACAAAGACACAAAAATTGCAAATTAAACTCTATTGACTTATTTTAAATGCGAATATACATCAGTAATAATAAAGTGACAGAAAACCTGATCCAGTTTCTTCCTCAGTGAGATTCTGACTCTGGGAGCAGCTACTGGTTTCT
>CAEGAF010124333.1:0-22137 GCA_903067075.1 Micropoecilia bifurca | reverse complement strand
TCTTCTTCTTCTTCTTCTTCTTCTTCTTCTTCTTCTTCTTCTTCTTCTTCTTCTTCTTCTTCTTCTTCTTTTTCTTTAAAGTGTTATGTTACCTGTCAGGAGCCATAATCAGACTTTTCTCCTTTTGGGTTTTAGTTCAAACCGCAACTAGCCGTCTGTTACATAATCTGTAGATTGAAGCAGCATTGGATGCCACCACATCAAGCAGAGCCCCATCTGTTGCTGCAGGGAAGGTGCTCACTAATCACACATAAGAGACAAGCTGGAGGACACCTGATACGGCGCTGAAGGCAAGTGGATGGATTTACTCTCCAGAAGTCAAGAGACCCAGCAGATCTCTGAGAAGTGAACATCTAAAGGCCCACCCTGTTCGTGTAATTGAATGTGCAGTCACTTGCAAAGCAGCAAGAATGTGTGTATATATATCTTGCTTGAGAGATTCTCCCAGGAGTGTGACTGTAGGGTATTTCATTTTAAGTTGCTACCTGTCACTTGGGCAAACGAATCGGAGAGACAGATGAAAGGTGAGGGCCACAGGAGGGGTCAGTTACTCAGTGATGGTTTCCTGTGATGGCTGGATGACCTTTCACCTCTGGCTGAGGATCCAGAGGAAGGGATAAGCCATCTGCCGAGATGAAACTAAGAAAACCAGCAGCCCAGTTATAAACAAACCTGCAAACCTTGTTGGGCTTGACATTTTTCTGATGGATTTTTTTAATACAGTTGCAACTTAAATTAGAAAAGGTTTTGTTATATTAGCAGTTCAGTGCATTTCTTTCTGTTTGCAGACATGTCGGGTTGCAGCTAATGAAAACCTGAACTTTATCAGAAAATGAGAACATTATATCAGAATGATAATGATTTTTATAGCACATATGTCATGTTATGCCTACACCACCATGTAGGGAGCTCCTTACTTTACAGTTGTCCAACAGACAAACAATGACACCCTCAACGACTAGGTAGCCACAGAAGGTCACTGATCAGGATTCTGATCAGTGATCAGGAAGTGATCAGCTGTTCACATGGTGCTGTGTCCAAGAAAATTCATGGGAAGACAAAAAAAACATTCTGAAGCAACAAAGCAAAAGCCATTTGTGAGTTTGGGAGAGTTTTTCAAGCCATCGCCTGTAGTTTGACTTTTTAAAAGCTACCTAACACAGATGAATCCAGGATCTGTTCTACAACTGTCCCAGATACTTTACTTTTGTTAGGCCACTTCAGAACCGTACAAACGACTTTACCAGCTTTTATCTGCGCTGTAGAGGAAAAGAGCCGGACTGTTCCTCAGAAGTTCAATGTCCTCTATGGAGATCCAAGTAAACTTTGTATTTTCTTTCCAAATCAAAGTCTGGAGGAAGAGTGGAGAGGCACAAAATCCATGTTACCTGAGAAAATATTACGACATTTCCAAAGGCAGTGATACTGTGGGGAGCGACGTCGTGTGCTGGTTTTGGGCCACTGTGTTTTATCAAGTCCGAAGCCAGAGCAGCTCACTACCAAGAAACATTTATGAGAACTTCATGCTACTCTGCTGACAAGCTTTATGGAGATGCTGGTTTCATTTTACAGCAGGATTGATGCCTTACTGCCAAAACCTGCTCTTGAAGGATTAGCAAATCAACCTGACAAAAACCCAGAGAAAGATTTGGATCAGGGGTTTTATCAAGAGGAAGATGAGAGACAGCAAACAAGGAATCCAGGTGAGCTGAAGGTCACGTGTAGAAGCATTTTCTTGGCTCTAGTGGCCTTTATTTGACGGTGGTGGACAGGACAGTTGGTTGTGAGAGAGGGGAAGACAGGAACCTGTGATGGCCGAGTACATCGGTTGCTCGCTTTGCCCCTGCACCACCGTCACACCCTGAAGGTTACGTTTAAAGCAACCTGGGTTCTCTGAACCCAGAGGGTTCAGAATGAACCCCAACCAAGAAAACAGGAGCAAAAAACAGAAGAAAAGCAACACTATTCATCTAAAACACTGAATAAAACGGAGCACAATAAGAGAGAATATAAGTTAAATAGACCAAAATTAAAGTTTAACAAATGATTTCATAATTCAGCATTTTTACTTATTTTGATGTTCTCAGAATTTTCTGAATTGATGGAAATACAGGATGAAAATATATCCATCTGCTTCTAATGAATCTACATCATGTTAGCTTTAAATTAAGATACTGACATAAATGAACTTTTCAACGCTGGTTTAGTTTGTTGAGCTGCACCTGCATGTTTAACCTTTAATACACAGAGTGAACCAGGAAAGTACAAACAGTAGCTAAATTGCTCAGACTTGCTCAGAGTCACGAATTCTCCATCTGCCTTTAACGGAGATCCACTCATCCATTTATACAGTTATAATTAGGCCTGTTGCACAAACCAGATTCCTGCGCTCAATGGATCCTTTCATGACACACTGATCAGATCAGGCGCCACCAGACAACAGCTATATTTACTCGCATCATGTCAGAGCAAGCCTCTCTCGAAACAAACTGCTGCTTCGTTTCTGATTGGGCGTCTCTGCGCAGCAACAAACAGCCAGAGCAGCAGGCGCCGAGTCACAGAGTTCAGCATCGTGATCACTTTTCCGTCACTGCAACATCTCCGCTCTGCTGGTCAAATGAAGCGTCTTATTTATACAGTTACAGCTCTGAGGAGAGAAACTGTAAAAACCTGAAAGAAAATCTGCCCCCCCACTGGACCGAGGGCAGATTTTCACCGCTTTCCTCTCTGCATGGAAGCGGCATGAACTTAATACTCAGCGGAAAGGACATTAAGCTGTTTACAGTTAATTGTTTCTGAGGGAGTGGCATGCCGAGCGTGGCCTGCTGTTAACTACCACATAAAACCTCCACATGTTTGCAACATCTGCGAGCTTCCAAGTAAACAATACAGTGACATGTTCTTCCAAAAGTCAACTTTCTCCCCCGTTTGGCTCAAGCAGAAAGTCACGTCTGCCTCAGCAGCTGCTTGGCCTTTTTTAGCTCTGTTAGTCATGTCAGCACATGTCCACCGTCGGGGAGCAGAGCCAGAAACGACCACTGTGTTCAATTAGACTGTAGTAATTCTGTATAATTCACATTAATCAAATATGATAATCGGTTTTAAACAGCATATGGTTAGCAGGGCTGCACTGTAAAGTGGACAATATTGCCAAAATACTTCAGTTAGCAAGTAAGTATAGTAAACCTAAGAATACATCGAATTAAAACATCATAATCAGGTTTATAATTAACATAAATGAGATTTCAGTGCCAGCTGAGGCTTACAGATGCGTGGACAGAACAGCACCGAGCTGAATGAGGTGTGCATTAAACACGGAGGCCCAATTCAATTCTGATGTCATTAAAGTCTGGCAGAGCATCACATTATTTACATGATGTAACCTCCTCCTGCCAGGACGGGCCGGTCAGGTCTCCATCTGCTGCGTGCGCCACACAGAACTCACACCGACCTCGGCGTGTCGGTGTGAGTGTCGGACACCGGGGGCCGGAACGACGGCCCAAAGCTGACAGCTCCTTCCTGTGGGAGGAACAGGACGACCAAACAGCTGATTATCTGTTCCAGTCACCCACTAATGCTGACAGAGCAGTGCGGCTCAGCTGTGGACGGATCCAGTCTCCTCAGACACTCTGGTAGAAAATTCATACGTATTCACCTTCAAAACGTCACTTTGGCACATACAAGTCAGAAAAGTGTGGCTTGAATTTGTATTGATAGTCCCCAAAGATCAGACCAGAAGTCGGTTACCCTGGTAACGCGCCATCTTGGTAGGCAACTGGTAAACCAGAGTCACATAGGAGCAGCATTACCAATGTTTCAATTCATTTCTTAAGGCTTTTTCTGCTCTTTTCTTCTGAAAACTAAGACAATTCACATAATTTCAACATTTTTAATAAGATTTGAATAATCCTGCCATGCTGAGCAACACTCCACACAGTTATGCACATCAAATAGCTGTTTGCCAACCACCAACTAACTCAAGAAGACGACGACAAATATTTACACGACACTGAGCTGATGCAGCACGTTACCATGTCAACTCTCCACCAAACTGACAAGGTGTGCAACAGGTGCTGGTGGTAAATAAATGGTACTGGTTGATCGAGTAGATCACTGAACCTGCTGTTATCCAGTGCCCTCCTTCATCACCCCATTGGCAGAAACCATGTGAAATGCAGGAAGTGGTATCATCATACGTACCCAGATAATGACAGAGATCTGAAATGTCTTCCTCAGTCTGGTGTGAACCTGCTGGCCACAACACAAACAAGACAATTCTGTCAGGAAACACCAGAAGCTGAAAAGGCTTGAGGTTCACCTTCCAACAGGATGGCCACTCTAAACGTACAAACAGAGCTACAATGGATGGTTTAGGTCAAAATACATTCATTAGTTGAAATAGCCCAGAGCTAAATCCAACTGAGAATCTCCGTGATGTGAAAACTGATGGTCTTCATTTGATCTGATTGAGCTTGGGCTCTTTTAAGAAAACGTCTCAACCCAAATCCCCAAAGCTGGTAGAGACACACTTCATAAGACAGCTGTAGCTGCAATGAAGGTGGTTTTATAAAACACTCCCCTCAGGGGCCTGGACACAAATGCAAAGCACTCCTCAGATTTTATTTGTACAGAAGAATTGGGAAACCATGTGTCCTTTCTCCTTCGAGTTCACAATTATCTGCTACTTTGTGTTGGTCTCACACATGAAAGACACTTTATGAATGCAGACTCCATGTGTCAGAGCTTTGATGTTTTACTCATTTCTTTTCCCCTTTTATACCAATTTTTTCTCTCATGGAGATTTAAATCACCGCAGTTCCTCACTGAAAACACCTGCTCAGTTAAAATAAGCAGAGCTGTATATTATTTTGACTCGCTCATGTCTATCTTTGGGCTGATTCTATTCCAATAAAATCAAACAGGAAGGCGCACGTTTCCTGTCTTTGGCCCACACGGACTGAAAAGTAACATTCACAGACTCTGGCGCTGAGTCGTTTAGTTTGACTCTTACTCCCCAGCGTCTCTGTGAAGTTTGTGTACTCACTTTCACGCTGAACGGTAACACAGTTTTCTCGAGCGTTTGAGCTTTCTCTTGATCTGGATACGAAGCTTTGAGGTTCATGTTAGTTCACGTTTGGCTTCCAGCTCAGCTTAAGGAGCTAATTGTGTTCGGCAACATCACAGGGTGACACAATGACTGACTAATGCATTAGCCATTGCCGTGTTTGATGGAGGCAGAAACACACACACACACACACAGTTTCCCCGGCGCCGCTCAGAACACACCTCGGCCCGAGTGATGCAGCTCCGGGAGGCTTATCGTAGGTCCTCTCTTGTTTTGTTGGCGGTCGGTGTCACAGTTGTTTTGATCCCTGCTGTCAGGACCCAGTGAGCTCACACTGACACAGCTGGCTTGGGTGGAGCTGTTCTGGAGCTCAGGGAGTTGAAGGACATGGATCTGTGCCAACACATTTCATACGGAGCACATATCTTACAAGTGCAGCTGAGAATTGGAGATAGCAGACCCTCAGCCCCGTGCTGCCCACCCCTCCATCTGCCCGCCTGGGGCAGCAGGGGGCTCTGTGGCTTAGCCTCCATATTAGTAGGCATGACAGTCCTGCCCTCAATCAACCTCACACACACACACACACACCAACACACACACACACACACCTCTGCTTCCCTTTTCTTCTCTTCCCTTCTTACTGATAGAAGTATGTCAGAGTGAATCATGTCTCTCTTTAATGTCAGTTGAAGTGAGAGATTAGAGGTTTTTAACCGCAGCAAAGAGGAAGGACAATGTCTCTCTTTCTCTCTAATTTGGTGCTTATTTAGGAGGCGCTAAAAGGCCAGTAAAGGCTGCAACTGCAATCAGGAGTATACAATCCCAACACCTCAAAGACTCTGTAGTCACGTCAAAGAAGGATAATGACGATAAATCACAAAGAAATTCATGAGACGGCATGGAATATTTCTTGTGCAAACAATCACAAACCAGTTCAAAGCTTCTTGACACAAAGAGCAAATTAACTTTCCACCATCACCTGAAATGCACCTGTAGACGCAGGGAAACCATCTGGTTGACGTTCAGTATCAGAATCTCTTCATGTGCAAAAGCATTTAGCTCAGTGTTGCTTCATAGCTTCTGGCTGCTGTTACCTTCTTTAAAGATTGTCTGTTGGATTCAGACCTGATGACCGATAAGGCCACTGCAGATGTGTAACAATGTTTTTCTCAACCACTGCCTGGACGTCCCTTTACTGGTGAGTCCTGTATTCACTCAGGTTTAACTAGTGAACAAAGGTCATTATTAATTACAGCGTGTAGAAGATCAAGACTGCCACTTCCTGTTGCAGTAAAACATCCCAGTTGACCATAAGGATAACACTCTTCTGGTCATAAATATGTCTTTTTGTATGACCTGTGTGTCCAAATAGTTTCAGTTGTTTATTTATCAGTCCATGAAAATGTCTCCAAAAACTTATTAATCTTATGTAAACTCCCTCTGGCATTTCTAGCTGACTTTTAATGTTCCTTTTGGTCAAAAGTCTTTGTCTTTGGGCAAAACATTTCATTGACTTTGCCTGCCGATGGCGGTCAGAGGGTCAGTGGTGCCCCAGGGCAGCTGTGGCTACAATGTAGCTATCAGTCTGTGAACGGGTGAGAGACTGATTACCGTAAAGCACTTTGGAGGATTCAGACTTGATAAAACATTATACAAGTGCAGGACATTCACTGTTTTAATGGTTATTTGTAGAATTATTATTTTTCTATCTTGTAGTCAAGGGCCTGATGAAATAATCATCTCTTAAAGCCATAAAAACTGACAAAAACAGCATCATACCAAGGTTAAATAACTGAGGCATGGGTGTCTTAAAAACATATTTTGCTACATCATGTTAGTTTTACTGCATCATTAAAATCTCAAAGAAGTCATTAAAAGCTGTGTTTTACACTTTGAAGAAACTTTGATTAATATCTTCCTGAACTCTTTGGATATTCCAAGCTGAAGCTTCAGGTGCGTCCATCTGTGTGTGTGTGCTGGTGGATTAGTCGGTGGGTGGCTGAGTGTCTCAGAACAAGAAGTTGCAGGTTTCAGAGTTGATATAATTAGACACTTCCGTGCAGCTTCAGGAAAAAGAGTTAGCTTCCCCTCGTTTGTTTTCTTTGCACCATTTATCTCTCTCCTCTGGTGACACAATCAGGGAGTTAACCGCCAAGTCCATCCTTGTGTCTGAACTTGCTCCCGTTCGTCTCTGCTGGTGTAAATCTCACATCCTGTTCTCCACCAGCCAAACAAAACAGCAGGACTCAGTAAAACACAGGGAGGGGAATCCCACGACTCAGCATGCGCCACGATCCACAGAACACAGTCTGGTCAGAGGACTGAAATGTTTAGATGACTTACTCGAGATTGAACATGTTTATTTGTAAAGTTATTTATTTAACTGAACCCACGTATGTTAGGATTTTATGTCAAACAAGTACAAGTTCTAGTATCTTCCGTGCGCCTCAACACTCCCAGACGCCCCTAAAATGTTGGATTGTTGTTATGATATGAGATCCAATAAATGCCCAATAAAAAATAAAAGTCTGTGCTGAAATCATGTGGGAGGTGAGTTACTGTAACCGGCCCAGAAAGAGTAGACTTAACACGTTCAGAGCATCAAATGGATGCAAGCCACAAAAAGCAAACTGTGGTTGGTGTTTGTTCGAAGAATCAAGTTCAGTTTTTCCAAAGAACAGCTACCCTCAAACTGTGTCTGTTTACGCAGCGACACAGCAGTAGGTGCATCTGTCCGATGGCCGACGGGCCAAGCTCACCACGTCAACACCAGCTGGACGTCTGACCAGCTCCCCGTCTGCAGCTGACATGTCGACGCCAGAAGTTAGGTTAGTATGTTGGTCAGTGTAGTGAACCGGGCAGACAAGAATAGATCTCATATCTCCATTTATTCATTTCAGTTCATCTACGCATGTAGAAGCAGTTCAGAACAAATTACAGAATCCAAATTTAAATCTTAAGTTGTAAACAGGTTAGTTTATTTCTAATTAGCAAAATATTGGTAATTTGGTTTATAATACTATTTGGTAGCACATAATTCAAAGAAACCCAGCTGGTTTCAGTCTTTGACTTTGCAGCAACACATCATTTGGTGACAGTGGGAAGGAAAGACTCACCTTTAACCTCCAGCAGAACCAAGCTCAGTATCACTGGACCTCTGCCAGGGACTTTTTGTGGCTGAGAGGACTGAAAGCAGACACAAAAAACACAGGAGCTTTGGCCCATGAGTACCGTTATGAGAGAACATGCTAAATTAAAGGCAGCAAAAGTTCCATCAACGGCTACGTTCAGGAAAAACTAAAACTAAAAGAAGAGACAGTAGGACAGCAATACCTTCCCACTGGAAAGAAAAAATAAATACTGTATTTTCCGGACTATAAGGCGTAACTTATAAGGCGCACTCTCAATTATGGCATCTATTTCTGTATTTAATCCATACACGTACCGGACTGTAAGACGCATGCTAAAACATATAGTAAACTAAAAAAAAGGTAACGGAAACAAAACAGTAAGTTTAGTTGAACTTTATTCCACTATGTAACAATACACTCACTTATTTTTGATTGTTCTTCCACAAATCTGTCAAATCCTCTTCTTTTGTATGTGAATTAAACACCTGGACAATCAAACATGCCAGGTTTCCTCTCATCATCGTCGGTCCCACGCCGCTCGCAACTTCTTTTTGAACATCGTTTACACCGATGTCCAGCGGTTGGAGTTATTTTGTTAATCCTCCCGTAATGACGGAAAACTCTGAATTAGTTTGCTTCACTTCCTTTTTCACAGTAGCAGTGAGACGGGAGTCGCAGATGAACCAGGACGGTGATGGTGGAAAAACCTGTCTGGTTTTAAACGGAAGCTATGCTGCAGAACTCTCTGATTGGTTTATTGCTGCTGGCATACGCACTTTACGTATTTCGTAATGTCCTGTGATTGGTTTATCGCTGCCATCGTACGTACTGTACACTTTACATCTCTGTGGCAGGGACAGAGTTTAGAGTTCAGTTCGCACATAAAGCACACCGGATTATAAGGCGCACTGTTGATTTTTGAGAAAATTTAAGGCTTGTAGGTGCGCTTTATAGTCCAGAAAATACGGTATTTGTTTTTGGGGGTTTCTTATTGGTCCTCTGATGTTCGTGGCTGTTAGGGACCACAGAATACTTCAGACCTTCTAGAAACACTTATAACTGCCTATTTTAATAGTTTACTCATGAAATATACCTGAATATTAATAAATAGTAAAAATAATCTCAACACTATCACTGAAACTAGCAGTCTTTCTTATCTCTACTCAATCAGCACCAATGAAAATAAATGGCGTTAGGCACAATAACTTGGCTGCAGCACACTCCACAAAAATATCAGCAAATTCCCTACTGCTGATTTGAAATGAAATGGTGACTAAATTTGAACATGTTTGTGGGTGTGACTATTTTTAGAAGGCCCTATATAGACCTATATGTAAACTGCATTACTCCATCACATTGGAGGCATTGACTGCTCAGTCCTACAAATAACGACCCATCTTTAAATAATTATACATAAAAGCCAGATAAACCAGGAGCTGGTTTTAAATTCAATAGTGTCCCTGTCAATTCATCAGTCTGGAGTGAAGGAATAATTTGAGAGCAGCCTGTTTTAAGGCTAATGCAATCTTTGAAGCCACTCCCTCTAACATAAAAGCTCCTATACATTAAGAAATGACAATTATTAGTGGAAAGCTGGAGGCAGATCACAAAGAGAAAACTCTGCTTTGCCCTTTTTCCTCCTACAAGCTGCTATAAATAATGACAGGTCACTAAAGATAGGCTTGGTGACTCACACACCTTCTCCTCGCCTGCTGCCTGTCCTACGACTGTCAGAGAGGTCTGAGCACTTACACACACCTTCCCCCATGCAAACATGCTTGTATAGGTTGGCAGTCATATAATATAAAAAGTGAGTTGGAGGAAAAAGCTGTTGCAGATTCAGAGCAACAGCTGCCAGGACACCGGTTGATATAACAGATTCCCCTTCCTTATCTTCATATCTGACTTTATAATTGCTAATTAGGCAGTTTAATCAAGGATAGCACCGTATTGATCTGTGTGCATCCTAAGAGTCAGATTGTGTTAAATATGCCACAGTAATTATTCCTGCTCCAACAGAGCTGTCACTCACCTCCGAATGGTCCTGTCACGTCAGCTTCACGCCACTTTTATGACAGAAGACCAGCGAGACAACTATTTTAAGTCTGACTCAAATTACAATTAATCATTTGTCAAATTCTACTGACATGTCCACATTTGATTATGTAATTACCTAAGAGCCATAATCTCCCATGATTGAGTCATAATCCCAAATAAGCTGTGTGGTCACCTCCTTCTCTGCAATTAGCTCATCGCTTGCATGGAAGCAAGTACAGCGGTCGGCACCCCAGGCATCAGGGAAAATCATCATTTAACATGTCAATGATTTTGTCCAGTTACATCCTTCTAATCAATCCGTTGACATAAAATTCCAACCAACAGCTGGGCTGTCACCAGCTGTTGGTGACAACCCAAATAATCCACATGAAAAAAGTCACAAAAACAAATACATTGATAAATCAAGGTATGCATAGGAAAGTGGAATGACACACTGATACTGAAAGCAAGCAAGAAGAGAAAAAACAAGTACAAAAGGCATTAGAAGCGCTGAAACCATCTGAAACCTGTTAGCATTAAAAAAATCCTACTTTCTTAATCTGGTCCCAATTAACTTTGGCTGCTTTAGTCCTAATTGATGGACTATAAAAAAAGGTTTCCCATTAACAAGGTAACACACAGGAACAGTTTCATGATGGGTTAAGCAAAGAACTAGACATTTACAACCTTATTGTTGGGAGACATACTGATGGCTTTGGTTAAACGTCTGGATGCTCCAGTGAGAATTATTTCACTTCTGAATCATGCACAGGTGGAAAGAACACGATTTCACTGTGAACCAGACACAACCAGGTGCTCAGACCAAGGTTTCTGACAGACGACTTAACAGGATGATTGGAAAGCTGCTGTAAGAGCCAAGAACCATAAATGCCTTGGCCTCTATGCAGAAGCTCCCACTTCACAAAAAAATGTTTAGATGTTTAGAGAAAGCCAACTGATCAGTCAGGAGGTCCGGGCATCGTGATGCTGGCTGTTTCTCAGCATGTAGTTCTGGCAGAAAGCTGAAGTGATAATGAACCAGGAACCTTCCTGAGATATTCTAGAGGGTTTCAGGAAGGAAACAACTCCAAGCACACAGGAAAGGAAAATCTCAGATGGCTTGAAAGAAAATAAAGCTGCTATAATAGACCAACAAAAATCAATTGAAAAGAAATGAACTGCAGATCAGAGCACAAACTAAGGAACCAGAACTTTTGAGATTTGAAGACGATTTGTGTGAAATTAAGACAAGTTTCTCCATGCAGGCTCCCACAAATGCCTTTGTTGTTTGAATTACTTGGTTTGTTGCCAACATCTGGTGTGAGATTCATAAAAGCCCCATTGGAAAACTAATTACTGAGAGAAACATTGATGTGTCCAATACTTATTTTCCTCATCATAATTTAGACTGATCAAGCTCTACATATTTTTCAAATGTTGTTTACATAACCTGAAAATGAGAAGCTCTTTAACTCCATTTGCAGTCAGAACCTGCATGTGCAAGAAAGACACATGCAAATACATACGCCAGTGTATGCAAATGCATCCTCATGCATGTATGCTCATTTTGACAAGGTGCAGTCTCTCAAATTCACACGGGTGGCACACACACACAAACACACACACACACACTTCCTCTCACATGCACGTTCATGTCAACCTTCCTGCCCACACAACACTTCCCACATCTCACCCAGAAACAGCCTGGCATCTGTCACAGCAGGAGGGAGAAACACACACACACACACACACACACAGCCACTCAGAAGCACAAACACAGCTCTGTTGTCTCCAGCGACTGCAGCCTTTTGACCCCTTGACAGGTACACGGAGGATCTCAAAGAGAGAGGAGAAGCCTCGGAGCAGGTCTACAAGTCAGAGTTGTGCCCTCTCCATAGGTAGCTGTCGAACTGCTGGGGGCTCCGGGGACGACCCGCCTCTCCCAGGAAGCCATAACTCTCCTCTCAGGAAGTGAGGTGTGTCTGGAGCGTTATCTACATCTCTCCGGGTGAGAAGCAGGAGGACAAGAGGTCAGACAAGTAGGGGACCACTTATATCATGTTTTATGCATGACATGTGGCATGTGTTTGAATATTTACATGTGTCTGAAGGTGATGCAAATAGTGAGGAAAACAAGGGGAAGAAGTTCAGAGAACTCTGCTTCCTTTGTCAACAAAGTCTCTGGGTAAACAGCGTGATGCAACGTCGCAGCTCAACCTGCAAGTCTGGCAACCCTCCAATCTATCGATCCGCCTTAAGCAGGCACATATTAGCATTCTGCAGACTATTAACCACTTCATTATAACCTACTGAATTCTTTTGTTTCAGATATGATGAGGGCATTTTGTTTTTCTGCTTAGTTGAAGTTTATCATCTTATCACATGACTTAACAGCAGCAATGACCTTCAAAAGTTAACACGGATCTCAACACTTTCCTTCTCTTCTCTGACTGGTTGGTTTCGTTCCCACCGGACCGGCGCCTGCTGAAAGAATATAGATGATCAGCCCCCACAAAGTGAAGTTAAAAGCTTTCCAAGTGATCCTGGTGAACTCTCCCAACACTCCCAGGCATATAATTAAAAGGTAGCGTCTAATTTCTATGAGAAGTAAATTAGTAGCCGGGCTTCATTGTTGAATCGTGGCTGGTGGCGCGTGGCCTGGGGAGATGGATTGAATGGATCAGAGAGGGTCGGACAGTCACTGGATAATTTTGACAATAGAGTTCGGGGGGGTGTCATCCATCACTCAACAGCTTACATGAAAGTTTTGACAGGTAGAGGTCACAGCAATGTGGCAGGAGCCAAGAGAGATGGATGCCTTTAATTTGGGTAATGAAGAGTTAACCATCTTGGGAGAGCAAGAGGAGCGTTAAATGGCAGAGCCGTTCACCATTAAAAGAAAAGCCTTATTTAATTCCTTCAGCCCTAATGAAAGACATCGAAACACAATCCTTGATTGACAATGAGGCCCTGGCTGTAATTCCCCACAGACAGTTCACTTAAGTTCCCTCCCTTGTTAATCTCAAATATAATGAATTGCAAAACTAAGGTTAAACGTGGCAGCATGAATTCATTATCACTAATACATTAGCCCATAAGATGATTTACAGTGCGGTCTCTCTCTGATTTTCATTAACAGTGAACGGCTTTGATTTAGCTTGGAGCTGCTCAGCTTCACCATCAATCTCACTCTCTTGGTCATTGTCCTCTCATATCTGACCTCTTCAATCAAAAACCCAGCAAAGTATTAAAATGTGGAAGAATGGACAAGCTGGTGAAAAAAAATATTATTCTGCTTTTTAGTGCGAGTACAAGACCCTTTTATCAGTTCGCCGGAAAATATATTCATCCAGAGCTGTCATTCAACTTCATCCTTGACCCTGGTCTTATTGTTAGGCTTAATGGTAGAGCTGCTGCTGAGATAACAGTTAATGCTTCACTGTCTTGAAGCAGAAGACTATGTTCGGATAAAACACCAGGGAAATTATTTGCATGCAACACTGACATATATATGTATCTCTATATGTTCTTCTGTCATTAATCAGCCAAAAGAAAAGCAGTGACTATGCATGCATCACTTTAATTTGTCAGGATATATAGAAATCAAACATTTATATATTCCTTGTGTATTTTCAGTCAAACTTGGAGGAACATCAAACATAAATCAGCATGTCCTGTTTATATGGCCTCAAGCTGTATATAGTCTGTGGGTCTAATTTAACTCACTTAAAATACAGTGTCTGCATTGATCTCCTTTATTTTGATATAAAAAAGTATTTGCCCCCTACAGATTTCTTCTGTTTTTGCTTTGTTGTCTACATGTTCATGCATTTCTATCATGACTGTGAGCCAGAAGGTGTTTTTCCTGCCATGTGCTCACATCCACATTGCTGTTGTGAGAACTTGAACGGGGCGCTAAGCAGAGGCAGCCGCTACGCTGAGTGACAGGAAGGTTATGTTTTCCTAATGACGGTTTTTAAAGCTATAGCTGTTGCTAATTGGGGTGATGTCTACAGTCCCATGTCCCCTTAAGACACGTCTAGCTAACAGGGATTAGACATGATTAAGATCCTGCTCTTCCTGGTGCTTCAGCAGCTCAGAGTGTTTATTCACAATGGTCAGATTACTGCGTGATCGACCGATAAAGATCGCAGGGGTTGCAATATTTCCAGGCAGCCAGTCTGATGACGAGGGGACGTTTTTAAAGCTGCATCAGTAGAAATAACTGGGGTGCAACAAACTGCAGGCGGAGAACAAATGTACTACTGAGGCAGTCAATGTAATACATTAGGTTAAGTTTTACATTTTATTTAAAGAAAACAGTCTTTTCTAATGAAAGTCATCATTTTACAGTGGCAAACAGTTTAGTTTAGAATCACACTCAACACGCTTTAATGGTTCTCAGTAATTAACAAGGCAATAATTATCTTCTATTGCTTTATCTGGAGGACAATGTTTATTATTATTTATTGTTTTTGTTCCCAATACTCTCATGCGAAACTCGCAAAATTACCCTGATATATTTTTTTTATGTTAATTATAATAGTTCCATGAATAAGAAGGCAGAGAAAATCTTAATCTGCAGCACAATAAAAGTCTGAAAAGTAAGAATTAGTGGTTTTTCATTTGCCTGACTAACTCAGCTTTGCAGGCAGTTTGATTATACGCTTAAAGATTTTGTGGCACAATTACCTTTTATTTGACAGCAACCTGACAGGAAATGGGAAAAAAAAACTTATTTTAATACTTTTACTTCTCCGTCCTCCTGAGCACTAACCCATGTAATGGCTGCAGTGAACTTATTTTCAAGTCAAGCTCCTCTATTTTAACGATTTTTGTTGGATTTGACTCGAGCTAATCAGAAACTCTGAACTTTCCTCTTTTTTTGCTTGTTAGTCGGATCCAGCTCTGAGGAAACCCCCTCATGTGTTTTCATTTGTGCAGAAACTCTTTGAATTTAAAGAGGGCAGGAAATTCTACCTTGTTAAAATGAATTGTCATGTATGCTTGACAGACGCTTATAATGAGATTAGTGTAGCTACGTATCAAAGAGGAAATGTTGGAAATAAGAGAAGCGCTAATCCGCTCACAGCTTTACGACTACATTTCTTCTCTACATGGTTTTTGCAAAACTTTGCCTTCCTACTGATTATCTGAATTGTTTCTCATCTTGTAATCCTGAACTCAGAAACAAGAAAAAAAGGACTGGAATTAATAACAATCAGAGATTTTCTGTTGATATCAGACTTGTAATAATAATTTACACAAAGGGATAAAACCCTCTGCTTCTGCAGATTAACATAATCAGTAAAGAAAATCACACAAACCTATTAGCATAATCAGAATCCAATCATGGAGCTGCAGGGTGAGAGGCTGTGACTACTGACATTCTGACACTTAACTTCACATGTGACTGTTATTGACGAGACTTTCTAAAAGTCACATCGTTAACTTGCTCACCTCATAAAGGTGCCAGGAGACCAAAGTGTGATCAAGCTTTGCTCTACCTGACTGGATCTGGGGCTGCGATTTGACACATTCATTACCAAACCTTCTGTTATTGATTTTTAGATAGATAGATAAATGGATTTTGGTGAGAGTGGGGCTCCCATGCACACAGCTTAGCCTTTCCACATCCCTAAGTCTCCTCCAGTGACCTTTACTGTTAAGATAAAGAAAGCTCTCAAAGCACACTGAGGGATGTGGAGGATTTGTAAAAGAGGACATTTATGAAAATCTATCCTGAAGCCTCTCTTAGAAATCCTTAGGAGACATGAAGGAAAGGACAGGGAGTCGGTATGTGGAAGGAACATACTGAGAATCTAATATGGGTGAAATACTGGGAGAAATACCAGTCTATATGTGCATACGTAATGCAAAGTAAAAAGGAAGTCACAGGAGTCTATAAAGAAGAAAGAAAAACCCTTTTTGTGGCTCTATGGGTCTCAAGACGTCCACTGAGAATATAAATACACATTAACTTGTGATTCAGTTAGTTTATACAAGCTGATACTGAAAAATAGTTCAGGAAAGAGTTTTCATAGTCTAAGGTGAGGTTACATTTTAGAAACAGTTAATATCCTATCTGCTGTAGATAAACTCTCTGTCTTCCCCAGATGCTAACGCTAACGTCTACAACTAAAGCAAAGTCGTTACGAACTTTCAAACCTTCACTGAGCAGCTGAGGTCTGTGTTCACATGGAGGTAGGAGGTGCAACACAAACTTAGAGGGAAAAATGTAAAGAGTTTAGACAAAGAAACTGATAAAAAGCAAATATTTTTCTCCTTTGCTCCAAACAGCTACAAACCATCAGTATCAGATGATTTACAGAAAGGGATTCTAGAGTGAAAACATTTAAAATATTTGTTTATGGTATAAACACTGGGATAAATATACAAAAAATACTAATTAAAATCAGCTGGAGCCTCAGTCTGACTCTCTGTGCTAGAAACCACAACATTAGTGACAATTTTAATAGTGTTTCCACATCTGTCCATTTGTAATCTTCTAATGGAAAAAGGAAGTTAATGACAGAGAGGACGGGGTAAATTATCTGCAGCATTAGACAGGAGACACCCTGGACAGGTCGCCAGTCTATCACAGGTTAAAAAAATGGACAAATTACCACATATGCACACACACTCACTCCTAAAGGGGATTTAGACAAATCAATTAATCCAACATGCATGTCTGGACGTTGGGAGGAAGCCAGAGAGAACCTGAGCTGAACATGAGCAGGCAGGAAGAGCCCAGACCTGGATTTGGACCACAGCATTAAAATGCATGTAGCCTCTGTTTCATTACATTTAATAATATAATTATACCACATATTTTCACCACGGAGTCTAAACACATTCAGTTTTGTGTATATAAGTAATGAGTGTAAACAGGAACAGAAATCTAAATGAATACCCTGCATTAGTCTGAACTTTTCTGTCAGAAGTACATATCTGTCACATAAAAAATTATTTATTTATTTATTTTATTTTACTCGTGTCAGCATATGCTATGATTTCCGAGTTTTTATTTGTCCTGTTTTATTATTCAGCAATGACAAGACTTCACTTACATTGTTTCTCAGTTTGCTGGTTTCTAGCAGAGTAAAACTGTTGGGGGTTCAACTAATTTTGCTTGAGTTTTAGGAGGTTATTTGTCACAGTATGTGATTGGAGGGATTGATTTTCTCCCTCCTACTGCATTGATGAAACCTCTCCTGGGGGAAGCACTAGCAGGGATCCATCTCATGCTGATAACTTTGAGCTATCTTATCTGGTTTCTGTTCAAACAAGACTGAATGCTCGGCTTTGCTTCAGGTGTTTGTCTCTCTGTGTGTCCATTTCTTCCTGTTTTTTGTTTTCAAGGTCAAAACCTGATTGATTGGCCCAGGCTATTTTTCTACTATTGTTGGAGCATGTGGCAATAATATTTAAAATAATCTATTTATTCGCACATTGTACAAGTAATACACATGAAACAAAAAGTATTAGCAGGACTCAATGTTTTTAGAACAGCTGGGAGAAAGTATTTAGATGAGTCAGAAGAGGAAACACACCAAGCTCAATGGGGACTTTCTGACTGGCTCAGGTGTAATTAATCGTCTATCATGCGTTAGCAAAGTTGTTTATTTCTTTTTATTGTTTTTCTTTTACAAACAAATACTTGAAACAATCTTTAATTGTAGAAAGGAAGCTCATGCAAGCCAAGGTCAGCATTGTTAGCCGCTAACCGTTAGCTGATTGCAGTCGTCAGTCACAGCACTTCTAACATTTTATCGCTTTATCAAAGTTTGTTTTTTCTACTAAACATGAACATCAAATAAAAGCTGCTAAACCAGCTGATGGTGTTAACTTGATACACCAGGTCTCAGAAGAAAATATTAACGTTGTCAAAAAGGGAGAAGTCTCCCAATATTTATCAAATGAGATATATTTGAAATCATAAAGATGAAAAAGATAAATAAATAAGATCCTGTTCCACTTACAACTGGTGACTTTGATTCTTGGTTGTCCAACCAGTTTTTCAGGACCTAAGATGTGTCTTATGTTTGTGCCTGAGATGTGTCCACAGGGCTTGGATTCTCAATTTGTCATGCTGCTTTGAACCGTCACCATTCAAATGGTAGTGCTAACCCCATAAACCAGTAAAACCTCAGAGCACAGGATGCAGATGAGGGTGACTCTATGCAGTGGTGGCCCCACACGAGTCTCTGCACACACTGGCTAGCAGTCAACAATCTTATCTTAAGTGGAGGCAAGTCTTGGCTGGTTTCAGTGGGAACAGCTCTGGACTGCTTAAAAATCAAGTCCTTGACTGCAACTTTATCAGGAGGTTTTTTTCTGAAGCTGCTTGTTTGAACACAGCAGCTCAACTGATTCATTAATTTATCTTTGTAGCACCGAGCAGAAAACAACTGTAAACATGGTTTCTATTCATTATTGTGCCAGAAAAAATGTGTTTTTCATCTCGTTTTCTTTAACAAGGTAAAAAAAAAATGTCATCTTGGCACGTGAAGCGTTGCATTTCCAAAGTATGCAAAGTTTTCCTTGGTTTCTCTGTTATTTCCAGCAGTGTGTGAGAGAGCAAGACCTGACCTGCAGCCATGCAATCCATCAGCATTAGTCCTACACAGTCCCCAGACTAAACACACTCTCATTACAGTGGCTGCGATGCCCACAGGGCTCGTCTTCTGCACAAGTTTATTAACACAAGACATAAAATACAATACGAAACCTGGGCACGCTGGACCTTTACAGTAAACATCACTTCAGTGCTTCTGGTATATAATTAAAGGATTTAAATGGCCTGAGCTTATTGGGAATGACATGGCAATATGATTACTGTGGAACATGCTGTACTGTGTGTAGAGGAGCTGCTCCAGCATGAGGTCATCTTCTGCAGGCCGCGGTGGATCCAGGTCTGTGGTGTGAGGAGAGTGAAAGGCAGCAGTAAATCTAGAAACAGCCTCCTCTCCAGTTATTGGCAAACCTTATAAAGACCTGAAAATAAATTTATTTTTTTATAATCTGACATGATGTTAAAAATGTAGAAAAATATACCCTTTAATTTCAGCATAGAAAAACACTCCATGGTAGGAAATAATAAATATTAATGATGCAAAAAAATAGGATATTCCACAACATTCTGTGTTTAAATAACCCCAATATTTATTCCTATTAACAATGACTGAAATTATACGATGAAGATTTATCCAATTTAAAACTCAGGCATTTACTTTTTTCTGCCACTAACTGCTGGAGATGGAGTGAACTCCACAGTGGTCCTTCAGAAAGGTCAACAGCAGGAGCGTCAAACTCGTTTTAATTTTTTTATTTGTGGCCACATGAATGTCATGAATAAACACCTCAGTCTCAGAGTTTGTGTTGCCTTTAACTTTATTTCTTCCAGGTTTTTCTGTCCATCCATCTCCTCATCAATGCTGACCAGATTCTCTGCTCCTGCTGATAGAAACGTTTTTGTTAAACAATTGAAAATTGTTATTTTCTTTTCAAGAATCAGAATTCTACACTACTATGTGTCCATTTGCCATACAAGATCCCAATAAAATACATTAAGTTTGTGATTATAATGTGTCAAAATGTTACAAAATGAAATTGTTTTAAAAGGTACAACATTGTACAATGTTTATAATTCATTCAAATTCTTCAGTTCACTTCCAACATGGTTGCATCATTTTTGCAAAATGAAATATTCATCTTTTGCATTGGCCTCCAATTCGAGTTTCCTCCTTCCAAATCAGATTTGCCTGTGCAGACATAAACTTTGGCCTCTGATTCCATTTGTTTGTATCCTTGAGATAAACAGTTCCAGCAGCACCGTTCCTTAAACATCAGCTGTTTACATTCACAACAAGATCCTCGGCTCTCAAGTATCTGCTAAGCACTGGACCTTGAGAGACTGAGGCCACATCAAGGAGGTCAACAAAGAACCCGACACCCCGGAGAAGCATTTGCATTGAGTTGAGAATGTAAAGCAACAGCAGGGCATAAAAGTGCCTTTGAGGCAGCAAACACCTAAGTGGTAAAACAACAGCCTCCAAACGGCCGTAAAATCTTCCTTATTGTCAAAGTTCTTCTTATCTGTGGAGGGAGAGGCAGGACGGGCTGATCTTTGAGGAATGACAGCGTAGCTATGAGACAAATGCTGGACCAGCTGACAGGCCTCGTTTTGGTATCATCTCACAAGTTAAGATAACAAAAAGGGTTTCAGTAACCGGCATACATGTGCAAACCATAAATCCTGAGAGTCGGAGCTGATATAAGATTTCACCTTCAGAAAACGCCTGGACAAAGATTGCTCTGGGAAGCAGACATGGGTGGATTTGTCTTAAATTACCTGCTGCTGGAACTTGTTACATAAATCCTGTGTACAGCGCCAGATTACCATTGAGTGACTCCTCTACATGGGCCAGAAGACTCCACTTTACGGAATGGAGGTAAACATTGCAACCTGAGTATAGAGGATAGTTGAGGATGTGTCTGCCAAGTGAAAAGTTAATTTGCGTTTTCATGTGCCACCAAAACACCCCCGTTTCCTCACCCTGGGCCCCCCGCCTCCTGGTGGCCCACCCCTTTGTGAAGCCATCAGATAGTGGCTTCCAGAGGTCCACACCTGTCTCAGGGCTATGCAGAGGAGATGGATGCTTGCGTTTTGAGCATCAGATAGCCGCTAGCAAGGGTTAGTATTGATCTAACGCTTCACTGGGCCTTTGTGAGAGCAGCAGCTGCTTTTGGGGGCTTTTAGATAAGCAATGCAAAGGGAATTGTTTCTCCTAAAACCTCTTTTTTTCAGCGTGCACACATGAAAACCATCACTTAATTCAACACTCCATCGCTCTAGAACAAAATGTCCTTTCCCCTGACATTAAAATCAGCAAATAAGCATTAAAACATCTGCCTTCAGGGAACTGGAACGAGTATTGGAAATCACACAACGATATGCAGCTCTTTGGATTTTCTTGTTTAATCATCTGTAATCTCCAGAGTGGAAATAAAAAGGAAAACTCTACATGTTGCAGTGTTGCTCAGCTATCCTCTATTGGCTGCTACGCCTCCACTCACAGGCACTGAATGAAGCGGCTTTACTGGGGGTGAGATGAAACGCGGTGGGGCGGGACGGGGGGTCAGTACCAGACCCTCCCTGGATGACTCACCAGCGCCTCATTCTCAGCCAATAGTGAGGCATCCTGATGAGTTTTACTCAGACAGCCACCAGCGCTCATCATTAAACGGCGTTGGGATTCATGACAGGACAGGACAGGTGGCACCAGGCTCACCATCCACACACAGCGTCACCACTTTCTACTCAGAGCCTCACTTTGTTGTGCTACCACTTGGGCTGGGACGATTAATCGTGATTAATCGATTGTTTAAATAATTGTCAACTATACTTATCGATCAATTAATTGTTAACTGGAGTAAGCAGACTCAGAAAAAGGACATTTGCTGAAGAATGCACTGAGTTGTACATCAAAACTGTACAAGTAATGAACACAGTAAAAATGTCAGTGTTGAATTAACACCCAAAAGTGTCCATATGTGTCCAAGTCAGCTCGTGTTGAAGTAACACTTTTGAAAGTTTTAAATGATTGACACCCACTTTTTGTTAAATTAACATTGGTCTATATACTAAAATGGGTTTAAGAAAATTTAAACTTTCCATTTCTGTGTGTTGTTTTGAATATTTTCCACTGAATTTGATCGATATTGACACTTTTTGGGTCAATTATTTACTTTTTTAACACCACATTGTGTTTTGTGATCAACACTACACTGGTGTTACTTTTAATATATTTTAACACTAGCACCATTGTAAATGTTAATGTGACTCTGTGTTGTTGAATTTAACACCAGCTGACTTGGACACATATAGACACTTTTGGGTGT
>CAEGAF010124330.1:0-16257 GCA_903067075.1 Micropoecilia bifurca | reverse complement strand
TGTCCCTAGGTGTGCATGGTTGTTTGTCCTGTATGTCTCTGTGTTGCCCTGCGACAGACTGGCGACCTGTCCAGGGCATACCCCGCCTCTCGCCCGGAACGTCAGCTGGAGATAGGCACCAGCAACCCTCCCGACCCCTCCAAGGGACAAGGGTGCAAAAGAAAATGGATGGATGGATGGATGGATTTAAAATTAGAATCACAGGGAAACAATTTAAACATAATAAATTTAATCTCCTTTTCCATAACAAAGAAACTTGGTGTATTTGGCGTTTTTCCGAACTCCCTCGCTAAAATGACGACTCCTCAGATGAATAATATTTGTAATACATTATTTATATTCCAGACAGGATTCCTGATGTATTGATTAATTCAGTCTGCAGCCTTCAATGCCTGACAGGTGTTTGCAGCTATTTTCGGAGTCAAGAAAACACCTCCATATTTACAATGAAAGATAATTAGATCCTTACAGAGGCTTAATGTATGATAAATGCAATGGAGCCTTAATAAATCTCAATAGGTTTGACTGACAAAGGCACTTATGTATCACAGATATGATGTAATTAATCCAAACAGCGGGGAGAAAAGTGCTTCTCCTCCGGCATGTTTCACTTGTCATTTTTAGTGTCATCCAGACGTGGCTAACCTGCTTCTCACCCCCAGCAATCATCAGCGCGGCTGGGAAGAGATTCAGGCTCCCAAATATCCGTCATGTCCTCAAAAAGAGAGAGAGAATAGGCTCATGGTCAGTCTTTATTTCTGCATACGTTATTTAAAATATATATTAAATAATACAAGCATTTGATAGTTGTGTCCAAATCTTATGGAAATGTATCTTTTTTTATCTTGCCATCTACAAAAGATTAAGAGACAGCAGTGCTAGAGGTCTGACATCAGCTTGTAAAGTCTCTGAATACAATGAATACTTAGCAAAAGTATTCATTCCCATTTACGTTTTCAGACTTTGGATAAATCTGGAAATCTGGCATTTACTTGTATTCTGCTTCATGGAGATAAAACTTCCTCGAAGCATCTTTCATTGCAATTGCAGAAGCAAATATTTAAATGTATGCCTCTTCCAAATTTGGACATCTAGACACTGAATGTTCTTTTGAATTTTGATATCACTATGACATATTGGAAATGTTAGGAGAAATGTGAAATGTTAGGATAAATGTGAAATGTTCTCCAGAAGTTTATCACCTGACCTGTCTGCTACGTTTCTTGTCCTCCAACAAACCTACATCCTTCACAGATCAGCTCGATTTCTAGTGAACATCTGGAAAGTGTGGAATGCACATGAGGGGACTTTCCCCCTGTTTGCTGCTCTAAAAACACCTGTTGAAAGTGAAAGCTGCCACTTGTTTGCAGCTAAACAGAAACTTGATAAAAATCTCACAACCACTTCCCCCCCATCAGAGTATTTTATTCACGCTAAAAGCAAAATGCTTCAGGCATGCCATTAGAAATGTCAAAGGAGCAAAATAACTGCAACCGATTTCTACATTTAAATGTTTCGCAGGTTAAGGCAGTTCTTCTTCTTCAGCTATGTAAACGTACCAAACTGTCCACACCCGGTTGATTGGCAATTCTAGACACACAAATATAAATGAACCTTTACCTGTGCAGATAATTGGTGTCGGTTCCTTTCTGCTAAAGGTCCCCTCCGTTCACAACAGCGTGACGCTCGTTAGGAGCGACGGCGCCGTCCTCGCCTCTGCTGGCTCGAGTCACACTGCGCTGACATTCAGATCAAGCACCAATCAAACCCTCCGGCCTCAGTAAGTGAAGGACCTCGCTGTTTAAATCATACACCGTTTCTGGAGGAATTCAATGAAAAGTATTGATGTATAACGGAAGATTTTCTGGCAAATGTTACTTAACTCGTACAATTCTTCTCACCTGCAGGGAGGCCTTTAATGCTACAGGGAGCCTGCTAAGCGGGTGCAAATACCTTATGGGCATTCACGGCGTGCTTTCAGCTCCTGCCTGCTTTGTATGGGGATCCATTTAGGTTACAGTGGGAGGAAAGGAAGGAGGCAGACAGAGAAATGAAGGATGCATAGCACGACATGCTCCACTGAAACCTGCAGCTTAAAACCCCAGACACCCAGGAGAACAGTCTAGAGCGGTTACTCCAACACCATCCACATGTATTTGTGCTAAAACTCTGCAGTTTTTCAGCCATATAGGAGGAATACGTAAAGAAAAGACGAGCAGATGTTGCTTCAAGTGGTCGTGGAGGTGGAAACCAGAGGAGCTTCAACAGCTTGTGGGATAATAAAAGGTACAAGAGACCTGGATTAGCATGCTCAGGACATCCCTCCTCTCAGTGTGAATCATACCTGGTCCTGGTCTGAAACAGCTCAGAAGCGAGTGCAGTTGCTTTTGAGCTCAACAGGAGGAGCTGTTGACTCGTCACTTCCTGTCGCAGGGGCGGTTTGAGCCACTTTCATTGATTTATCTGTTGACAGCCAAAGCAGCAGCAGCAGCAGCAGAGTGGGCAGGGAGATGGTGCTTAATGTGTTCAAACTCCTCAACTGTGAACCTTTGGGCCTGTGAATTTAATGTGGACAAGCTTAGAGGTGAAGCCCCTCTATGTTCTCTTAATCCTCTTCCCAGGGTCTTTGTTTGTCTTGTTCTGGGGCCACATATGCAGTGACGGCATCCCATCTCATCTGCTCACTTAAGAGGCGCGGCGATCATAATTAAGTGGCCGACGTGAGCAGGAAGAAAGTAATTAAGTGTAGCTGGAGTATTAAGAGTTCACCCAAATGGACCCGACGTACATCAAACTCAATCCGTCTGCAACACGAAGCAACCATAATTCTTTCACACTGGGATTTTATGTGGTAGAGCAACATAAAATAGCACGTAACTGTCAATTAGACAGGACAGCAGGTAGGAATGCAGGCCACAAATCTGGGCTTTATGGAAGAAAAGGGGCTTAAAGGAAGTCTTGTTTGCAGTTTGACGTATATCAAGTTGTTGCTCTGGTCAGATAAGACAGAAACTGAACTTGTTGGCCAACAAGCAAGTTATGGAGAAACATTAACTCTGCACCTCAACCTAAACACACATGGTTGCACCATACTCTCTGTAAGGAGGGACAGAAAAACTGATCAGAGTTAATATGAAGCTGGATGGAGCTAAACACAGATTCTTGGAGAAGACAATAAAAACGTTGATTATTGTTGCAGCATCTTTGTTCTGATTTGTTGTTTGTTGTTGAGACGTTGCGTATTTATAAAATTATTCCTTTTTAACTTTTTAGTTTAGGACACTGCTAGTCAAGATTTCATGGATGCTCGACTTTCTTTTTTTTAAAGATTTTTTTGGCTCTAGTAGCCTTTATTTGATAGTTAATTGACAGGAAAGTGGGTAACAAGAGAAGGGGGAAGACATGCAGTGAAGGTTGCCAAGGCCAGGAATCGAACCTGCGACAGCTGCATAGAGGACTAAGGCCTCCAAATGTGGGTTGTGCTTAACCCCACTGCCTGACTCTCTAACCAAACAACCAGACAGATTTAAAGAGCAAAAGCAAAGAAAGTGGATTAGCTCAACAAAAGATGATGTCATCCATGAGATATGACTGCTATCATCTCTGCTGCCCAGATATTGAGTTGTTAGCATGTCATCACAGTCATGAAACTGTCACACAACAACAGGCTTCAGTCAGAGGCTTCTTCTGATTCATTACAAAACTGACTGTTACTGGAGATGAAGCTACTTGGATGATAACATTTAATTTACCTTTGGGAAAAACAAAGTATTTTTGAATTGAATTTTGTGAAGTGGTTTAGATTAAAGAATCTGACGGAGCTACAGAGCAACTACAAAGATTTCAGTATAAGCCGACGTGTAAAGGTGGAACAGAAATATCCCAAATGACCTGCAGCTGCGTTTGCAGTGACAGGAAGTTCTACAGAAGAGCTTAAGGGACTGAAACATACAAGTTTAGGCCACAATTTATATTTTTAGATTTACATTCACAAAAACAAAGTAAACAACTAAGCATCACTTCACAATAATCAACTTTATTAAGCTCCATCCCCTAAAAGTTCAACAAAATACATATAAGTTTGTGGTTGTAATGCGACAAATGTGAGGGGGAAAAAAAAGTAGCGAAAGCTCTTAAAACAACAAATAACCTGAAATGTGGGATTTGGGGAGACGAGGTTATTCAGGTTTAACATCAGCAGATGCCTGAGGACATCCTCTTCTAACCCTCACAGCACTTTTACAAGGAAAAGAGTCTTCCTCCGGCATAATCACTGCTGGGGAGCTGATCTGCCTCCGTTTGCTCGCATACACCTTGAATTGAATTAACGAGGAGACTCCTGACTGTGTCACAGTAATGAGAAGGCAACAGCAAACGGAGAGGGCCGCTCACCGGGGACTGCCGATGGATTTAATTAGTCTTTGTTTACCTCCTCGTGTGAAGCCGGAGAACCTAAAGCACGATCACAAGCACGTTTGTGTCTTCATGCTCCCGTCACAGACAGCTGTAAAGGAGATAAACTGCAAACGCCCCGAGTCTATCGGCGCGTGGGGATGGCAGCTCAGTTGGGAGGAAACTCTACACAGAAAAGCAGCTTTTGAAAGACACGAAAGCGCAGTATAGGTGTTTTGTTTGTGTCAGTGAGAGCAGAAAGGTAAAGCGCGTCGGGGAAGGAGGAGGTCGGTGTGAGGTGGGCTGGAGTTTGTCATCGGGGGATGTTCTGCTGAGCTCGGCTCATGCAGCGTGGAGAGGAAGCGCAGCGATGCACAGGCAACATCTCGCACAATCCCAAGCGCTCTGTCAGGGAGATGGAAACGGGAGAGATGTGGACATAAACCTCCACATCCTTCTGTAGCATCATTACAACCACAAATAACTGCAGCGCGGCTTATATGAAAAGGAGAAAGTTGGAGTTTTTTTGTTTTTTGCACATACGGCGCCATCCAAAAGCCTTCAGACATTTTACATTTAACATGCCTCACAAACATAAACTTCAGCGTGTCTTTGGGATTTCAGTGATGAATAATTGTCGAGGTTTTCTGCAACGTTTAGCTTGGGGAACGGCTGGCTGGCTAACAGGGCGAGAAACCTGGACAGGTCACCAGTCCGTCACAGAGTAACATGGAGGAAACCATCCACCTATAACCATCCAGGTTATAGGTGGATGGAATACAGAAAAAACTCACAACAACATGCTAACTCCATGCTGAACCACTTCAAACCCAGAAACAACTAATAATTTTTGGCCTCCATGTAGAGGACAAGTTTGCTAGTACATGGAAAAAGATTAAACATGGCTCCTTCTGCCTCATTCAAAAGGAGTTTTTTTTTGTATTTCTACTCCCCCATAAGGTCCAGATTTATTGAGTGCATGTAGAATAGTTGTCCATTCCTACATTTTCTCCCACATGAGCTGATTACGGTGGGCGATTATCGTATTGAGTATAATTTATCGTCATACATTTCTTATGATCATTTTTAATTATTGTTTTTACAATAAATGTGCATTTTTAATAAAAAGGTCTTTTTTGTCAGGATTGTTATTCTTAAATGCAGTTATGTTCAGTGTAGTGATACAAACAAAACGTCCTTACATGACTCATGTCTTAAAGAAACATGTTGCAAATAGGAATGTTTGTTTGTCACACAGGTACCTAAAAAAGTAAGATTTTTTACCGTCACTTTTATTGTTACCACAATAGCACCTCAAAATATTGTGATAAAACTAAGTTCATATCACAGTTATAAGAATTTTATATAAAATATGATTTTGAGGAAATTTTACTTTCTCTTTAAGAGCTCCTTCAGGAATTCATCACATCACTTCTCTATTCACCCTTTAGCATTTAGTAAATCGCATAATGAACTCAGAGGATTGGTGGTTCCACAAGATGTTTGCTAATTGCTGGTGGTTAGTCTGGAGGAGCTGAAATCGCAGCGATGAGAAGGAGCTGCGTCCTGGAAGGCGGTTCTAGGGCCAACAAGGCGTTGTGCACAGCTGAATTGTTGCCATGAGAGATTAAAAAATTTCTTCAACATGCATGAAGAAATCAAGGTGAAACTCCAGGTATGTTTTTGATTATAACATTATAACATGATGCAATGTTCACGCGAAGTAAAAACGCTTTCTAGGAGCAACATGGATTTTACTGGAATGGTTATATTTACTGATATGCAAGTTAAACCTGTCATCTATCATTGAAATATTTCTACTCTATGTTGTGTGGTTTTAATGATGGACACCAGGAAGAGCAGCTGGATGTAAAGTCCAGGCAATGGGGATCCTAAACAATTAAATAACAGCTTGTCCAAATGGCAAGTAACGGCCTTCTTTTTAAAACACTACATTGAGCTAGAAGAATAGCAGAGGCTATGCAGAGGCGCTAATTTTTCAAAAGCAGTGACTGGAGGAGTCTGAGGAAGCTAAATGAGAGCAAACCACACATTATAATAAATCTTTGTTTCTCAGAGCAATCGGGGAAGAGAGCGTGCCGCCACACGGCCCGGCGGCGGCGGCGGCGCATTAAGAACGCTCGACTGGGTTTTCGGTGAGGGGGGAACCTCCGGTCCTGGTGCTCCAGCTCTCCATCTGCTGGAGGTGCAGGAGGCGACTTCCACCACTCCGTAAAGCGCTGCAGACCCATTTGATACACGGATGCAGGCTCAGTATACAAACAATACAGTTTGCCGTTCACTCGGTGCCAGAAAACACACACACCAACTGCCTCTCCAATTAAACATCATTAACATGATCCCCTAGGTGTGCTTCCCACTTAAGTGTGATGCGAACGTTCTGCCTTTCGCCAGGCTGACAGACGGGCTTAATTGGCTTCTGAAAGACACAAATGCCCTTATGTAAGCTTCTGAACCCGGCTCTGAGTGCGGCTCCTGATAGATAAAGGAAACGAGGAAAAAAAACACAGCTCTTCAAGCAAGAATGAGCACAAACTCAGAGGTAGCTTACTTGTCTTGTCCAAATCAGTCACTCAAACCCTCTACCTGTTAGCCAGATGCACAAAAATACAGACACTTTGCTATTTTCTTGATATTCAAATGTCTTTTATATTCAAAAATATCATCCAAGCATTTACAGTGTATTACAACAAATGAGTCTATGCAACTGCTGACAGCCTTTACAGAAAATGAAGAAATATATTCGTTTTTGATCTATGTTACAAACCGGCAACAGCAAAAAGAGAAGAGAAGGAGGTCGACGGGTTGGGAGGACACACCCTCATCTCCTCCTGGATTAGCCCTGTAGACCTGATTCCACACAGAGTCGTGTGTCGGCTCCGAAAGCAGCGCGCTCTGCTCCGGTGGGCAAAACTACGTGATGATCCAGTGACGGTAGGAACTGCTGCTCCTCTGCGACTCCCAGGGAGTCATCCTGTCTAAAAATATTGTGCAGATGCACAGGAACTGGGGAGATCAAGCTTCTGAGGACTCCATCATGGGTGCTTGGTCTCAACAGTGATGATGTTTAAAGTCTCTGCCACCTACACAGTCCCTGAAGTGCTCATGTAACATTCCTGCTTGATCTGAGATCAGTCCTCTGTGTCCCTCGTACAGTCAGGGTTCAGTACCGAGTCTTTGATACTTGTGAGCTAGATACTGTATCTTTCACATTGCTACAAAGTCCGTGTTGCCTGTCGTCGTCTCGAAGCCCCAGAAGTGTCACCTGCGGAGCCTAAGTGCTCTTGATGCCCTCAAAGCCGCAGAAGTTCCAGCGTTTCTCCAAACTCGCTCCGACGCCAGTCAGCTCCTGCCTGAAGGTGCAGGGCAGCCGGGAAAGAAGAGCCTCCACCTCACTGGGGTTAATCTGCAGACAGAGAGACAGCAAGTCCACATATGTCAAGGGCGCTTTCTGTTTAACTGCAAAAACACAAAACATTAACAAGTATTTTTGGTCCAATTTCACGTGCATGTAAAAAAAAGGGACAAAACTAGCAGGTAACTTTTCAGTAAGAAAGCAGCTTGATTTAGGTAAATAATTCCTTGATATTGATAGAAAAAGTGCTAGTTCCACTGGCAGATTATTTCACTTTCAAAATAGGTAAAATAATCATATCAACTCCTATATATTGGTGGTAAGTTACTTGTAAGTTAGTTTTGTCTTGTGTCAAGAGTAGTAAGATATTTTCACTAGAAACTAGAGAACACTTGGAAAGATTTTGCACAGTGTAATTGTCAGTCTATTTTATTTATTTCAACCTCTGCTATTGTACGTTTTACGTTCATCTAACACATAGGTGGGCAGCTATTCATCCCAAAGAGCAACAACAGCATCTTTGACCACAAGCTAAAACAACTTGTGCAAAAATATATTTGACAGAAAATTGTAGATATCATTTTGATTGTCATCCAAATCATATCTACAATAGACAATAAAACACGATCCACCATGATGAAATCCTCAACTTGATGACAATCCCAGGTTGACCTGAAGGCTTTGATAACCTCATAATCTATGATATTTAGACAATCTTGTCAAATATTGCCAAGTCAAGATGATAGACTTTTACAAAGGAGGTCTAAATATTGACATGGACTTTTGTTAAAATTTTGTCCTCTAAAGGGATGCAAGCCCCACTAAAAGGTGGCAAAAGTTATGAAAAGAAGAGGATTGATCATACTTATAGTGTTAACTCAAAACTTCAAGTGCATATGTTTTAGTCAACAAGACAAACATCAGCGTTGAGAGATGCTTTCCCTCTGAGGCAAAAAGACAAGTAATAAGCAGATGTCAAAGGATGCTACATGCTAGCTTTGCTAGTGCTATATGCTAACACTTAAATGTTACACTAATGTTAGAGAGCAGCTCAAAAAGTTCGGTAAATCTCCTGTATCAGCTGTGGTGCAGTACAGTAAGGACCACATTTATGTTGCTGTGATGGAGTTTTTTTCTTAATATCATTTTTGACGTTTTAGTAGTGTGATAACACCACCACTGTGTTTTCAGAAAAACACTCAAAATTTATCACACAGAAACATTTTCTGTCGAGAAAATGATAAAACTACTGTGAAATAAAACTTTTCACCTCCATGTGTCATCCATTGAGCAGCCCCTACGTTCATGCTTTCTTCTCTGACTCCATCACATCGGCTCTTATCAACCCACCTCTAACATGAGTCGGGTCAGGATCAGCCGACCAATTGAAATCCCACATGATCACGTCGAAATGAACAATTTGAGGATCTAGAATCAACCTGCGGTATTTTTGAAATAATCTGTGAGTGTTCGTGCTGCGACACATAAAGGTCCACCATGCACGCAGGATTGCCATTTTACAATGAAGCGGTTGTGTGTGGAGCCAGTAGATAAGCGTAGAGGACTGAGCTTGCAGTTGAGGAGTCTAGCCAAGGATATTGACAAAACTCTGTGGGCTGCATGGTGTGTGTGGCAGAGAGTCAGCGTGGGAACAACAGATGCACAAGATGAAAAAAAAAAGAAATCAGACGCACGCAGACAGAAAATCGTGGGCGGATGCACAAGCCAACACATGAACATAAAGTAGAGGAATAATAATAATAATAATAATAATAAGAAAAACTGCATGAGAGGACCGTCACACTCTACGTATACGAGAGAATGAGTCAAGCTGGTGATGAAAATATACAGACAAGAGAACAACTTCTCTAGTAGACAGGAAAAAGTTTCTAAAGATGACAAATTGAATATCTAAGTGATGAGGTAAATAATACTTTTGTCGACACAGATGGAGACTAATGCTAGTCCTACTCTTTGGAGGCGACGCTAAAAGGTGGTGATTTGAAAGCTTCAATCGACGTGCCAAAGAAGAGTCATAATGGCAGTGAAATGCCTCATCAGAAAGATGAGGCGACATGGCTGCACTTCATCAAAAACGAATGTCAGAACACTGAGTTGGTGCTCGGCTTCCAGTGACAGACTGATGGATCGGTTTTAATATAGTCTGGCATGAGGAGAAATCCCACAACAAGGCAGCGATGGCAAGATGCAAAAGAGTTCAATATTATTAAAGTCAGAAACAAAGTCCTCAAAAGGATAAAGTTACTGTAAACTTACAGAACACAAACTATTTGGAATTTAATTCAAGTTAAACACAATCATTTAAGTACAAATTGAAAGGCTTGTAGGTCATTTTTAACCTTTGCACTGATTTTATACAACCAATAACTAAAACAAAAGAGTGGTGCAAAATTACGACAGACAGGATTTTATTTTTGTCTTTCAGGGAGAAACTTTTACTGACTATTGACCGCAAATGGAAAATGTGAAGTACAACAGTCTCCATCTGTTGGAAATACAGTTTAAATAAGGTATGGACTTTTCTTGCCTGACCATTACAAAGTAAGGTGTAATATGTACCAGAATATAAAATAAAACAAAAATATTACAAAAAGAACCTATTTTAAGTTTAAGCAGTATCTAAACAGCATGACTTTTAAGAAATGGAGCTTATGTTTTGTACTTATTAAACAAATTGAAATAAATTGTGTTTACTACTTCTCTGCTAAATCCAAGATGGCCTTAACTCAATACTTATTTATTATGAGGAGCTTGGAAGTGAAAAGCTGTCTTGGCTTTGGTTGGTGCAATCAAAGTATCATAAAACAGGAAGTTGTTGGATTCTGAAGTTGTTGGATTATTCAACTTATTATAACTTGTGGTATGAATGTCAGGATTTGACGGACTTACTGAAAACCCATTTGCCCCTTGAGAAAAATACTTCAAGAAAAAAAAACTCAGGTTGTGTTTTAAAAAAAAAAAAGTTTAAAGAAATACTTTGAGAGACTTTCAGAGAACCTGGAGAAATACTGATCCAGACGACTGTAAACATTTCATTAAAGTTTGACTCCATGGAGGCAAACGCTTTTTTTTTTTTTACAGCGGTGAAAATGCCTACCCTTAATTATTTTATGTTAATATTCACCATCTTTAAGAGGCTTCTAATTACGTAAAAAACATATATTAAAGCCAGATGTGGAACAGGCTGCACACGTCAGAAAAATGATTAAAGTTGAAGATTTTTGTTGAACTGAGGTTCTGTGAATAATAGCACCTTTAGCTGCAGTCATATTGCTGTCAGACTGTAAAAAAGTACATAAACCCTCAGCAGTGGAGGTATAACATCCATACTAATGCTTGTTTATGATGATTTTAACCATTTAAAACATGTAAAAATGAAAATGTTCACATAAATGGCCTACGACGTTATATCAGCAGATATTAAACGTTTGCATTATCAGAAGAAACCTTAGGATTTGTTGCTGTTTTACAGTACAGTTATGTTTGTTGAGGCTCAATCAGCCTGATCAGCTGTGATATAAGTGGAGTAAACTTTTTGATTTTGCATCAAGCTGACATTTATGCTACGGCATCAGAGAAGGTACATTCCTGTGATTTCCCAGGTCCTGAACAAGTCTGATAATTATCCTGAGAATCAGGAGGATTATTTCAGCAGCCGGAACTTTGCTGAAGTAAAACAGGTTGATTGGCTGAGAAAACAACTTCAGCAACTGTCTCTTGTAAAAGTGAAGACATTTTCTTTTCAGATAGTAAATACCATTGTATCCTATACATTTAAGCATTTTCAGAATGAATTATCCCAAATGACTAAAATTAGTTAACAGGTTTGTGTCTGACTAGTTGTAAGATTTCCTTTGCTCTGAGGATTTATTCACATTTCTACAAATTTATTAATATAGGAAATTTAATTCCTGTATCTAACCTAATTTATTTGCTACAAGTTAACTGTTAGTTCTCATATTTTCACAGAACCTAATATCAGAAAAATCGGATACTCCTTTAATATTTTATAAGCAATAAGAATTAAATCGTGTTACAGTTTGAAAAAGTCATAATAGTTCATTCTCATCATTAGAGCTTTTATTCTGAGGTGAGTTAATTATATAGCAGCTATGTGGGGAAAAATTAGGATTCTGTATGTTTATCTAACCTAATTTGAACATGAATTTAATACAAATACTTAGGTATTCAGGTAACAAAACTAAACAAATAAAACTGAAATAAAGACCTTTGAAATCATTTGTGAAATATGATAAGTAATAAGAAGTAAATAATAAACACACTAAGAAAGCGGAGAGAACGTGGATGGAGATCAGGATATCTGGAAAAACGCTCTATGCGGAAATGAGTCTAATTATGAAGAATCAGACATGATCGACAATGACCCATAAAACACCAGCAAACCCACCAAAGCACTGGTGGAGAAATAGGAAAGGGAATGTTCTGGGCCTAGTCAAAGCCAGGAACCTGATCTTAAGTTGCCGAGAGGTGAACTGAAGCAGACTGTACATGCAGGAGAGAGAGAGAGGAATGGGGTAGATCTTCATTAGATTGTAGATTTCCACAAGAAACATCTCACTCAAGTTATTTCCACTAAAATGTTTAAACCTTCAACTCTTAAGGATGTTCTAACTTTAACAAAATTACTTTCTTTTGTTAATATCTTCTGTTAAATTAGCTCAATGTTGTTGAGTGTGATTCAATCCTTTAATTTCTAAAAAGACAACATCACATCAGCATAGGAACATTTCTCAACGGAGGACTAAATATTTAATGACGTGTGCTGTTTTTTTGTCGTTCCCTCATTTCCCTCCCAGCTGGGGGCCAAGTTAGTGCATCTGTGCGGACGTCAAACTGTCCTTTAAAGCGATTCTGTTTCAGGGAACTTCTGGTAAATCCATCCACCTCAGTGGAACAGCCTGCAAAAAGCATTATGGAGGTCCGCTTGGATTAAGTTTGAGTGAATATCCAAGCCCATATGTCAGCCCAGCAGGGCGGACCAACATGCTGTCTGTATAAATGCATGTAATCTAGATTTATACCAAAGGGCAGCACTGTTCCAGCGCTCCTCAGCGGAAAGCTTTGATTCAAAGCGTTACCTTGGTGTCCAAGCGCTGGAGGTAGGAACAGATGTACTCGATGCTGGCTCCAAACGGGTGGACGTGCAGGAAGGTTGAGATGATCCCTGAGGACAGAAAAAGTCATGCAACGCTGTTAACTTCCAGCTCCACTCAACCATTAAACATCGACAAATTACCAGAGGACGTTCGCAGCAACCGTTCTTTTTTTTCCTCCCTCAACTCTTTGCCGTCTCCTTGGGCTGAGTGGAGGAGCGGCTTTAAGTGACTTCTTCCCAGAGTCCCATTACTGTTAAAAGCCTCTTGTATGTTGTCGCTCCAGATTAGAAAGAGAGTTTAATGATGCCTTTGATGCTGTTGTCTCTGATCAAAGCCACACTCTCCCCCAGCACAAACAAACCATCTGCCATCAGCTCGCAGAGGAAGACCAGAGGAGAGCCAGCTCTCCGTCTGCACTCACTAAGCGCCGATGTAGCTGTGCAGAACACTTCAATACGCGCCGCTTCCGGCTGAGCAGAAACACAAACCGTCGCTTGAAGCTTTAAAGAGGCAAAATGCTGCACCAAGACTTCATTTTTGTCACCTGCGGGAGGTCAATCGATACTCGAGCAGAAACAACGCGCTCGTCTGGAGCTGCTCGGCTGAATGGGAGTTTAATGGGGCACTCAGACAGAACAACAGGTCCAAATCTCTCTGATTTATTTGGCTGAATTTACCCACTGGAAAACAACAACAACAACAATAAAAACGTTTCTCTGCATGTATGCAATGAAAAAGCCAATAAAGAAAAAATGTTCTCCAACTGTACAAAGCTTCGAGTTTGTGTGAGCTGGGATTCATCCTCCCTTCAAGTCGGTGCAGTTAAATGTGAATAATTCTTGCTTTCCTTTTTCATAGATTAACAGAAACTGCAGGAGTTCCTCCTTGTTTTTATCGTTCGGTTCCTGTAGTCTACAAACTCAACCAGGCATTGAGCAGCATCTGCAGCTTACACTCTGGCACCAGGCTTTCTGTCAACTGTGGAAACATGAAGCCTGCAGCAGAGACAAGAATTACTCCAAACACAAAACTTTAACACTTGTGTAGTGGAAGGAATGTGAAGCGGTGATAATGTGTGTTCTCTGAAAGGCATAAACAAAGTTTTTATTCCCCACTGCTTGTTTTTATTTCCCCTCATAGCTCAATTTTCCTCCACAAATTGCCTTGCTAACAATAATAAATGTAAATATCTAATTTACAAATGTGCTTAGACAGTGGCTGTTAATTCTACTCGTCATTGATCTGCGCACGGCTCAATTAATTTAATGAACTTCATTAGGAAGGCACGCTTCTGTCTGATGTGTCACAGTCACTTCTGTATGTCAGAGTTAAACTAAGCTACAAGAGCTGCCAGTGATGAGATATTTCATTGGACTCTCAAACGCCTTTTTTGGGAATTTATATGTTAGACCAGCACACAAAACTGCACAATTGTGAAGTGAAACAAAAATGTTACATGGTTTTATTAATAAATAATGAAAAATGCAAACATGCACTCACTGAAGTTAAATCAGACCAAAGTTTACAACAAAGTTCTCCAGAAATTTGTACTGGAAACGCGGCGAGTGTCATTTTACACCAGCTGCGTTTGTAAACATCTGGTTTCTTCTGTATTGTCTCGTTCAAAAATACATTTGTGAAAAGCAGACTTTACAGATTTGGGGCCACAGCAAGACTTTTACTAACTGACCTTCCATTAATTAATAGATAGATTTTTGGGAGGTAAATAAACAAACATGATGAAATAATGACCATCAGAGTGACACTATCGATCAGAGATGATTAAACTGAGTGGAACAAAGAGAAGCATTCGCTCACCAAGTCACTGGACAGACAACTGGGCATGGAAGTATTATTCAATAATAATCTCTATTATGGGAAATCCTACAATGATAACAGTCCCAATTGGTACTAATTTAAAGTTCCAGCTAAACTGAAAGCAGTCTTAGTGTTTTTTTCATCTGAAAAAAGAACAGATGAATAAGTAACCTTAATTTTGAGATTTATTTTGTCGACTGAAGGAGATAATAAACCAAATCTGCTTCAACACGACTGTAAAATAATGAGTGTGAAAAAGAGCCCACAGAGCTTCAGTCTGCACAGAAAATTGAGCTTGAATGAAGACATTGATGCGAAAGTGGCGGCAGCTTACCAACTAGCAGGGCTTCCCTCTCCGAGTGAATGGGACTTGTTGAGTTTTTCTCTGTGGGACCCCTTTTCTCCTGACTGCAGGACACCACTGCTGAAAGTGTGGCTTCCTGCAAACATGAAAACACACAAAGAGAACCATGAATAAATCAGACATCAGTCGCTGATGTAGACAAATTAAAATAGGATTAGGGTTTAGGAATCTTATGGAAATACGGAGCTGGCTACAGTTTACATTCAGTTATTATGAATATCATATGCATTGAATTCCCATGTTTTATTTATGGAAGTTTTTTAGGGTGGTGCACAAGTTAAATATATTTTTTCTTATCTATGCATTGAAATAATCAAATAAACACAAATAGTGGTACTGAGAAGAGCCAAGTTTACGTTCTATAGCAATAATTCCCCAATATCATTTCTAAACATTTTCCACATGTAATCAAACATTTATAATGTACAATTCAAGCAAAAATAGACAATCTAACCATCATGCATGAGATTATTCGCCCCATGAGTCACTTTTATCATTTTGCCTCCTTTGGTAGCATCCCACATATTAAATTTACAAAATATGTCCGTTCCAAGTTGTAAAGGTTCTTAAAATCTATGAGATTGAAATGAAGTGAGTTGTCTGCTGCCCTCTTCAGGATCACAGATTTTCTATCCAATTTCTGGATTCTGGCTACGTCGTTCCAAAACTTTAATTTTTCTTCGTGTGAAACCACTTTTCATCTGATTTGGATGCATAACTGATTAATTTTTATCTTACTATCAAACACTTTCCCATTTTTGGCCAAAATTGACATGTGTTTGGAAAAATTCATACTTTTGCCCCAAAAAGTAAAAGAAAATCCAGGAGCATCCAAATAAAATAATCCCACATTATGATACTGCCACCACCATGTTTCACTGTGGTTTTGGTAGCTTTTACTGGGTGATGGGCTGAGTGTTTTGTCCCAAATATTCATTTTGGAACCATCCATCCATCCATTTTCTTTATACCCTTGTCCCTTAATGGGGTCGCGAGCGTCGCTGGTGCCTGTCCAGCTAATGTTCCGGGCGAGAGGCAGGGTCACCTGGACAGGTCACCAGTCTGTCACAGGGCAACACAGAGACAAACAGAACACACACACACACACACACACACACACACACACACACACACACACACACACACACACACACACACACACACACACA
>CAEGAF010124324.1:0-26820 GCA_903067075.1 Micropoecilia bifurca | reverse complement strand
ACCCCTGACCCTAAAACAGGGTTTCTCCAAGAGGGGACCAGGCTTAGGTCCCCACTTGGCTACCGTTGGTCCCCACATGGTAGTGTGTATTAGGAAAATTGTCCCCACATGGTATTATACACATGTACACACACACACACACACGCACACACATGCACACACATGCACATACAAGTACTCGTGCACACACACAAGCCCACTTTCTCACTATTCTCTTTACTTCATTAGGAAACTTGTGAGAAAGTAGGTGTTCATACAGCTTTTGGCAGGAACCTTTTCAAACTCCACCCACACTGAGTGGACACTCAGAGGAAGTGGGGAAAGCATAAATACTCCCTGCATGACTCATTTGTCTTGATTTTAATCAGCGGATCAATATGACCCTGAAGGGAATGTGTGTCTCAAGTATTTCACCCATTGAAGAAAAAAAAAATCAAAATGTAACATAAAAAAATTACAAAAGATCAATTTCAAGGATAATTAGTTTTTTCTGTCTAGTTTTTTTCAGTGGACATAACATTTTTAAGTCCGAATGAGTAAATCAGTAAATAGTCGTCATTGATCCTTTATTTGTGTGAATTAAAGAAAACTTAATTACACAAATATTGATTGAAATGGTTAGCATTGAAGTTAATAATCAGATACAAAAATGTTTTGGAGGATTTTTTTTTAAAAATTTTGGTTTCTGACACTATTGCATGATTAAACACTCCACGGGTCAAATTGACCCACAGACATTATCGCTGTACCTCAGAAACAAACATAACAGGAGGGTTAAAATCTGAGTGGAATACATCCCTGTAGATAATGACTTCCTCTGTGCTGGAAATTGTATTTTCTATGCATCGGTGCAGTGCTTGCATAAAGACTGTCTGCTCAGAAGGTCTTGATTGGGGATTGTGGTGAAGCGTGTTGAACTCAGAAACCCAGAAAGTAAAAAAACCTAACAAACAGGATACAAAACGCACCAATTAGCCCCACAATAATACTCTCAATTAACAGGCTTCAAATTCCCAAACGATACAGGATCCTATTAAAACACGTATGCAATATACTGTAAATGGAGGATATGTCAAACGCCCAAACACCCACAGCCTCTTAGGGGAATAACAAATTCAATCAGATTAGAGCTTCACTATGACTGAGCCATTATAATTCCAACTATTTAGAAAATAAAATATGCTGCTTAGTTGGACCCCTTCAAATTTGAAGGATGACACTTCAAGCACTAAAACGCAACTCTATGTGAGACAAAATAAAAGCAGCAATGCTGGCTTTTTAAAAAATTAAAATTCAAATTTATGCACCACTTTAACTGTTTTTCAAAGAAAGATTCACCGACTTGGAGTAACCTTTTGTCGACTCTAAAATTTGTTCTGTTTAGCTGAGTTGAAAACCCTCCGAGCTGAACTTACCCTCCATGTTGTGCAACAATTTGGATGGACAGACAGTTAAACCAGTGTATGTGCTTTGCATAGGAATATTGTTGGTGGCCTTCTACAAATAGTAAATGGCCTCTAGTTGTTTGGCCCTTTATCTAGTCCAAGAGACTCCAAAATGCTTCACACTACATTCAGCCATTCACCCACACATTCACACACTGATGGTAATGTGATAGTTAAAAGTCCTATCTGACAGTAACAACAGAAAGGAAACGTGGCAACAGGTTAAAGGGTCATTAAAAATTTTTTCTGTACAAAATGTCAGTCTCCTGCACTACCTAATTTGAAACATGATAATTAAAGAAAAAGTCAAGAGTTACCTATTGCAGATATGGTATAATCTATTGACCTTACTTAAAATATGCTGACCTTTCCTCTATAATATACTGGTCCATACTAGAATGTTTTTGTTAATGTGTCACCTGAAAAAATGCTTTGCTTTTGAGTCATATCTGACTCAGAATTCATGGTTTAACTAGTGCTCATATATTCTTTTTTATGCACACACACACACAAACAGATAAATTGATAAATACATAAATGTGTTGCTGAATGGGTGACGGCAATCTGTAGGCACAGAGAGAGAAACTGAATTGGTAGAAGTCCTGTCCTTAGTTGCGAGAGATTATCCCTCTGGGATCTCACCAGCACGCAATGAAAGAGAAACAGGAGAGAGGAAAAGGCGGTGGAGCCTCCTGACACAGCTGCCTCTGCAGAAACACGAAAAAGGCAGGCAAGTCCACGAAGGCTAAATGGGAACTGAATGTCTCTGTGTCCCCCTGTGTGTAGCTGTGTGGAATGGAGTGTGAAAGACTGGGGTGCTGAGTCCCAGCTGTGCTCCCTCTATCCTGGGACTTCAGGGATGCTCAGAGGAAAACCTTCCTCTGGCCCCTTTAGGCAACGTAATTCACAGCTTGAATGGACTCATTAGGTGGATGCAAAACTCCTCTTTGACCGATGAATAATTACTGAAGCGACTGAGTTGGCGGAGAGCCTCTGGTTTTCACAGGCGGTGACACGTTACCAGTGTTCTCCTGGTTTTTACAACCCTACTCAGATTGTTGTCACACCCCAGTGGAAATCTTCAGCTGAATAACAAATACAGATTAGATTGCAGTCAGCCAAGAAACAGTACACAATGCTAGATACAATCCTCAGAGCCACGAATGGAAAATTTGATGATCAGATAAGATATTGAAGAGTTTCTCTGTTTCTTGGTGAAACTGGGGGTCTCCCAGAATGAAAGTGCCGGTAGCTGTTGGATTTAAATTTGAATTATTAAATACTCTGTGTGCGTGATCATCAACACAGTGTGAACATCACTGGGTTTCTAATTCATCTTATTGCTGCCACATTACGAGCAGAGGTAGGTCACTCTATGACTATGAATTCTATGAATACAGTATTGAGCTTAAAGTTTGCATCATCAGGCGCCTCAGCTGCATTAAGAGCAGAAGCACTTTGAAAAGAATTTGCATTCATTCTCAAAGTAATTTAAAAGGGAAACTTTTTTGTATCAAGACTTTTTAAAATCATCAAAAATCTTCATGATATAAGAGGCTTTTTGTTATTTTATTAACTTAAAGTTGTTTATATATTTATATAAACAACTTCAGTACATGTCAAAGTGTCGCTCAATGATTTTGTTTTAAATGATCGGTTTGTAGTTCCTCATAGCTATAAATATACATTATTCATAACTACAAATTTAAATGGTGACTGATGTATTAAACTTTAAATGTAAGTTTGATTTTGTTGGTGAAAGGTATTTCTCTGTTGGAAACCTTGAGAACAGAAGTGAAGTTACCAGCTGGGTAACTGGTAATACCAGGTTGGTTATTTGCGAGTTGACATCTCTTTGCTGATTGAAGAACAAATTAAAAAATAAATTGCATTTCATTTCTCTTATTAGCAGCTTGGTGCAACAAGGTCTCCAATTTCTCAAATTCCGCCTGTAACGGATTGACAGGCCTGTGGCATGCTCTCTCCAAGAAGATGTCGGCTCCTGCGTAACTCAGACAGACACGGAGAAAAGACATGGAAAAGAATCAATTAATATTTTCTTCCTCATCAATTGGACCAAAGATTGATCAGTCTAACACTTTGTATACTTCTCTTATTCAAGTTTTATCTTAACTTGCTCAATGTCAGTCATTGATTTAAAAAAAAAGGTTTCTTACTTCACATGCAATTTGATTTTACAAGGATCCAAAGTGGGAAACCAACCAATAATTTAACAATTTGGGACAAATAAACCAACCAACACCTTCCTCCACAGGTAGCCTTTCAGACTAAAACAACAGTGTATGTTGAGAACGTTTCTAGAGGAGAGAAGGTAAAGTTGGCTCAGAGAGAGGTAACACAAAACCCCATTTCAGGCTGTTCTCTTGTCAGCATGATGGTTCACTATCATGCTGGTCAACAGTTAAGCGGATTCACTTTGAGTTCATTCCTCCTTTGTCCTCTGTCAAACTCACCCTTTAAAATAATTTTTGGTCGCCCAATAATAAATAAATCCTTTCTTTAAACTTCAGAGAGGAGAAGCTTTTTCTTCAGCTTGGGATGCAACTTAATTTAGGATTTTTTAAAAGTTATTATTTTACAATGGATGTAACATAAACTATGCTTCCTGACAAAAAAGAGAAGAATTACAGCAAGATAAAAAACGACATAAATAATAATTGAAAATACTGCATAAAAGCTATGAACCTCAGTTTTTTTTTCATTGAGCAGCAGCAGTAACAGTGATAGTAACAGTCAGAAGTTTACATACAGTCATCAGCAGCTTTTAATGCATTCAAACCATTCTCTTTCAATGTAGAGTGATGATACAACTTCAATTAACTTTAAAAACAGGATGTGGAGTTTCATTCTAATTATCCATTTAAGATGTTAATGTTGTATATACAGGCAATTTACTGTACAGACGCCTGGGCATTTAGGATGAATAAATGAAGTAGGTTTGACGTCATTGTTTTGTTCAAAAACCCAACTTTATTCAAATGTCAACTTTTGAATCCAAACTATGACCCTCAAATAAAGGGGGTTTTAAACTTCAAACAACCAGCCAGGCTGAAGTTGATCATAAGCTGAACGATGCTGGAACACCTGCGGTACTGCCATCAGTGAAGCAGGGTGCTGGAGAGAGTACCGACCGAGAAAGAAGCACTGCTCAGACCTTTAACCCAGAACTTAATGTGTGAAGCCAAGTACTTTCTGAATAACGTTGATAGTCAAATAAAAAAGGTTGAGCTGTAAGTCTAGAGTGGTTAGGGTGAAACGCTCAGATCTAAGAATGCTGTAACATTTGTGAAACATGGGGTTGGTAGCATCATGCTGAGGGTTTGTTTTCCTGCTAGTGACATCAGGGTGTTGCACAAACAGGGTTGAGTAAATAGGAGCTCTCCAAATGATTCAACTTGATCTTAATTTAACACCAAATCAGTGAAAGTTAAGTTATGTGACCCAACAGGACGATGAGCCCAAAGATGCATCAAAACCAGCTTTGTAGTGAATAATGCAGAGCAGCTTTGAGTTTCTAGAAGGACCCTTGATGTAAATGTCCGACTGGCTCTTTATTCAGCTCCAGCACTCGGCACTCCTAATCACAGGACCCATCTCTGAAAAGTAAAGAGGCTCAATTAAAATCTAACATCAGTGCACTTCAATCTAATTTAACAATGTTCAACATAATCCATTAAAAATAGAAAACTTTCAGCATTTAATATGTAGTATTTGTACTATTAATAACTATACTTCTATGAATTAAGTAAATAATTACAATCATCCTGCAAAACCATGTGATAAATCTAGGGAAGCTGTTCTGTTAAAAACTGCTTTTGTTAACTTGCTGCTTCCCTGATATTATCCTCACGGCAGAACAGTTGGTGCACAGCGCTGCACTTGGTGCTCACACAACTTTAATATCAGCATTAACATTCAGGGTGATAACAAACACCTGCTGCTGTTCTTGTGAAATAGCAGCGCGCTTGGCACACACCGTTAAAATGCTGGGCTGTATCCTCTTATTAAGGCGGGAGGAAAAAGGCTGTGAAGGGGTTGGAAATGATGGAGCAGACTGAGTGTAAACAGCAGGGTGAGCAAGGTGAGGCAAGAATGACTGAGGGTTAAGTTGCTGATTGACAAACAAATAAAACGTTATAACTCGCGATGTGCAATTACAGGCGGCGTCACGGATGTCATCCGGATTCTTTCTCGGTTACACCTTTCTTTGGCTCTAAAATTCAAAAGATGTGTTTACTCCTGGGTTTCCTGATGTGGGGCTTTTTGACTCCATGGAAGAAATGTTTGTAAGACGCAAAAAATGTCTTAAAAAATATATTTACACTCCAAAGTAGCTGGTGTTTAACAGGGGATCGTTTCATCCCTTTTTCATCCTGCAGGTGCAGACGACCACCATGTGCATCTCTGTCAGTCTCAGTGGGTCTGTGGTGCTGGGCTGCCTCTTCGCTCCAAAAATCCACATCATCTTGTTTCAACCTCAGAAGAATGTCTGCAACCTCCGAGTGGCCACCACCCGCTTCAGCGTCAACACCGGTCCGGCCTCCAGTTTTTCTCAAGGTATTGTCATAAAAGAATAAAAGCATCTAATTATTCGGACAACTGGGTGTGAATGGATTTCAGAACTCGCTCTGAGTCGTGAAGAAGCCAAGCCTTACCATCATAAAAAGATACATTTAATAAAGCAAAGAAATGTTAAACAAGATGAGACAGCAGTCATAGGTGGTCATAAAACTGATCATCTGGTTATTACGTCAAGTGTTTGTTGTTTTTGCACTTTTCTTGCAAAATTTGGTGCTAAATGGCTGAAAGTGTGTTTTTTTAAAATCCATTTCATTCCTTCAGAAAATTGTCAGAACATAAACGAAGCACAAATAAAGCCAGAGGGACACTGATGAGATAATTATCTGGTTTTACATAATTTCAGAAAATCAACTTGATATTAATGTTAATTAACATGATATATTCCACTAAATGTAAATTAATTGAGTTGCTAAACTTTCAGCTCATTTGGGAGACGAGTGATTTTCTTGATTGTTATTGTTTAAAAAGTGTTCAGACCCCTTTCACATCACAATTATAAGTTTCAATGTTGTTCTGTGGGATTTTCTGACAAACACACACAAAGTAGCATATAATCGAAAAAAGGAGGAAAATAAATGATGGTTTTCAGTAAAATAAATAAATACAAATCTGGAAAGTGTGGCAGGTATTCAGCCTGAATGTAGGCCAGATATTTCATGTTTGATCTCATCTGGTTGGAGGACCTTTGCTCCCATGTTTGCTGTCATTTATATTCCTGTGTGATTTTGGAAAACTTTACTAGATTAAGCAGATTCTTGCATTTGAGTCCCAGAGTAACTCTGGGCCTTCTGGGAGTTTCTCAGATTAATGCTGAGAAAAACCTGTTTTACTGATTCAAAGCAAGTCAGCTTAGGCTGGTATCTAAATACAAAAAAAAAAACTAAACACTAGAGGGCTTTATCAAATGCTGCTTACATTATACATAATGATAATTATTTTTCGGTAACAAAACTCTTAAATCTTTTTTCTTTGCTTTTGCAGCGTCAGCCTCTAACGTTGTTCCGACAGTTTGTAACGGACGAGAGGTGGTGGACTCCACAACGTCCTCCTTGTGAAGATCAAGTTGGGTTTATTTAAATATATATATATTTTGCCAAGTCTTGTAAACAGAGTAATATAATCACTAGTCCTGAATCAGGTGTCTCAAATACAGACAGGGTCACGCAGGCGACCATCCTGACTTTGTTGTCCTCAGAGTGCTGTGAGTACAAATGTCCCAATTATGTCATTTTGTTCTTTGACTCGTAGCAGTTTTGAAGGAGATGCCAATAAAGGAAATTATAGCTCTTGTTTTTTGGAGATTCTACTTGCAACAATGGAGTAAATTATAGTAAATCTGTTCAATGTAATATATTCAAGACGTTTTTAATGTAGAATATAGTGGACCAGTTTGTGCTTTTCTTGTAATTTATGTAAATAAAATGTGTTTTTTATAAATAGTAAAATTTGTTTGCAATTTGTTTGACTTGTCAACCCTGTATTGGTCACTTAGAGTGATGGTGGTTGAAAGTGATCATTGAAAAAAAAGTCAAAAGGAGAAGAAAGTAAAATCTTGAGCATTGCATTTAAGTTACACTTTTAACAGTTTAATTATTCAAAAAATAAAAATTGCTATGCAGAAACACCATTTGATAATACAATGTCAACATCCAACAAAGCCATCCAGAAACATCTCAGTAGTTGGCAGTGGGCTGAAGAGACTGACTGTAGAAAACACAACCAGCCCAGATAAGCTGCTTCACACTGCCATCTTGTGTTAAGGTCTTTTTATTGTAAATCAGAAAACAGACAATAACAATATGGTTTTCCTAGAAAATTATTTATAAATTTTGCATAATGGAGAAATTACAATATCATTTAAAATAGTTGTTTTCATATGCAACAGAAAATATTCTTTTAATTTGTAAGTCTTGTGCTCTAATGGTACACGAACATCTGTAGAATGAATTAGTGATCTACTCTTGAAACTAGATGTGCACAATAGTTGAAACTACCATTTTCACATTGTCTGACTTTAATCAGAACAAACTTTTTCTGTTTTAGATTAGTTAGGATTATTACAAATAATGAAAAGCCAGAATAATGGCACAGACAATTTTTAATTACTTTCATCAAAGTTGAAAGTTTAAACTAACATCTCACACAACATATTTACTTTGTAACATTATAAAATATTATAATATTAATAAATCATCCAAACTATCTGGAATCTATTTGGAAATGAAATGCGGATTCCAATTTCCAGATGCCTGATTTTGTTGTTTTCATCTCACAAATAAATATAAACAGAAAGCTTGGGAATGTACAGACATTCACCATTCATGAAGGAGACTGATCCTGTATCCCAAAGACAAACATGTTTTGGTAAGAAGTGTAGCAATCGTAGAATAATGATAAAAAAGACATTGTGAAGAAGCTGGTGAGAGAACACAGTGAGAGAAGTCAAGCAACAATATTGACTGAAAGGCCACTCACAGACGAAGAAGCCAAATTACAGCTTGCAAACTGCCCCAAGAAAGAAAAAGTCAGCTTTTGGAGCCACGTCCTGTTATCTGCTGAAATTAAAGTGGGCTATTATCACTATAATGGAAAAATGGGGACGCTAGATAGCCTACAACACAATCCTAGCTGTGGCAGCGTCATGCTGCGGGAAGGTTTTGTTGTAGTAGGGACATGTGCTAATCAAAATGTAGATGGCATCATCGGGAAATAATATTACATGTAAAATTGCAAATAAACAGATTCGAATTGTGTTTTGCATAGTTTTGCAGTGCATCAGTTCTGCAACCAGAACTCTTAATTTTTATTTCGAAAATTTTAAATTGCTTAACTCATTTTTTTTCTTTCATTTTGCAGAGATAGACTTCCATAAAGCTAACAGTGTTTCAATCTGTTAATTTTTCTTCATTTTTCAAACATTTCCTTTGCCCTGAATAAGATAGACATAATAAGATAGTGGTGAGAGTGTTGCAACAGACTGATTAACAATAACTGGGGGAAGGAAATTGAATAGTGTATGCATTTTATTTCTTTTCAATGGGAAGGAAGTTCAAAGTTTCCATAAAATTATTTTCAGGAAAGTCGCCTCTTAGAAGCGGTTCAGAGTTTGACCGCCAGGTGGCGACCGCGGTGAAACTGACTCCAACAGGAGAAAGAAGAGCGAAGTAAAGTCCAACCTCTTCCTTTGGTGATTCCCTTGAATCAGAGAAACAACAGGAAGAGTATTATTTCGTATTCACCGACTTCACATTTATCATATTACAATATTAACCCCGATTAATATAATTTTTAAAGAGGTAGGTTCCTTTTTCTGAAACAGATTCATGTCTTTTTATGATCATTCGTGTTAAACTGAGGAAGCCGCAGCTGTTGAAAACTCGTTAAAACTAATGTTTTATCTTGCTATTGACGTCTTACTGCAGTTGTCGAAAGGCCAATAACACGGATATCCCAAATAATGTGTAAATAACTTGGAAATATAAGCCTGTCAGCATTGATGTCCAGCGAAGGGGCGAGTCGAGGCGTGTTCCTGCTCGTCCAGGAATGAGCCTAGTGAGTTTCTGTGCAGGTCTTGCAGCTTCAGCATGGCCCCGAAGAGAAAAGCCGCTAAAGCTGTCAAAGCAGGTGGGAAAAAGGTGAAAGATGAACCCAAGGATGCCTTCACTTCTACAAAAGAGGCGCTTCTGGCTGCGGGATCACAGGTTAAAGGCATAAGGAAGGTGGATGAGCACTGTCAACTTGTTTCATCCGGAGAGGTAGAGAGACAGCACTAATAGTCCAGTCATTTTTTATCCATAAATAATATGTAACTGTGTGAAATCTTATGTGTCGTCTCCACAGGTTCACGAGGACTATGACTGCATGCTGAACCAAACAAACATAGGACACAACAACAACAAGTTTTATGTCATCCAAGTTATTAAAGCAGAAAACGGATACTTCTCATGGAACAGATGGGGACGAGTGGTAGGTTACATCCACCATAAGTCAATTGATTCCAGTTTATTTACACAAAGCCAGTTTACAACTGGTGTCGTCGAGGCACTTTACTGTTGGATCAACTCATATTCATTCTAGTTGAATGATTTATTTCCAGTGAATACAATTCATTCTGATATAATTTTGTCACATTCAGGTTTATTTATAAGGAGCTCAGTTTGACCCTAGTCATGGTAGAATCAGTTGATGACAAAATCAAGACATTGATACGGTCATTAACGTTGTGGAGAACTTTCCTCATGAGCAATGTGGCGACAGTGGAAGGGAATTTCAGATTTCAGATTTTATTCGCATCCCAATTGGGCAATCGATATTGCAGCAAGTATAAAAAAAACTAAAAGACAAAGTATCAAAGATTAAAAAACAGGAAGTTGAGAGGACATGAAACCTAACCTTCAGATTCTTACCAAATTTAAGATTTAATACATTTAGTAGGAATCGGGAACATTAATTAATAATTATGTAAATGTGCCATGATTATTTTTTCATCTATTTTCCCTGAAGAAAAGACAATATCCTTTATTCATTCTATTTATCCTCAGTTGTATTTTACAGCTGGCCTTTGCAGTGGCTGATGATAGCATTTGAGCTATATTAGTGAAATGTTGCATTGGGCAAGATGACAATTGAAAAAGTCAATTTAAGATTGACATTTTGACAGGTTGCCAGGCTTACAATATTCAATATGTAGCAATTAGCACAGTTGTCTGTTTTTCCTGTCTAATTCCTGGAACTTGTTTATTTCCAGGAATTAGACGCTACTAATGATTATTACATCTAACATTGTTTCTGAATCTGACCTCAGGGGGAAGTAGGACAATCTAAACTGACTCCATTTGCCAAACTAGAGGCAGCCTTGAAGGACTTTGAGAAGAAGTTTAAGGACAAGACGAAGAACAACTGGAGTGACCGCATGAACTTTGTCTCTCATCCTGGGAAGTACACACTGATCGAGGTGGACGGAGAGCAGGACGCTGAGGTCAAGGTACTGCAACAGTTTATTTATGAACAACAGGAAGCTTTGAGTGACTCGCTGTTAGTATTTTTTTTATATCCTTAGATGTATTTTCAGATGTACGTTTTGCTCCACAGGTGGACACTGTTGATGGAAAAGTCTCAAAGAATGTCCTCCCATGCACTCTTGATGGCGCAACACAGAATCTTATTAAGCTCATTTTCAGCAACGACATGTTCAAGGAGGCAATGAAATGCATGAACTTAGGTGGGTGTGTCTCACTTAACCAACCATTTTAAACTCACTGCTTCCTGCAACTTTGGTTAGATTCAAACTCTGTTGTGCTACATGCGCGAAAGTTTGGCTTCAAAGTGTAGTTATGATCTACATGATCAGGTTACAACATGCAAATGATTAACCATTGTTAGATCAAAGGTTCACCTTGGCTTCTTATCTTTGCATATTAAAATGTAGGTCTGATCATTTTTTTTACTCTTTTCAGAATACTTCTATTTTTTTGTGGGCATGTGTTTAATAGCACAATAAAGATATTATAACCTCTGATTTGACCAGTGGTGTGTGTGTACATGATTTTTATTTTTACAGACATCAAGAAGATGCCTTTGGGTAAACTCAGTAAGGCCCAAATAGCAAAAGGCTTTGAAGTTTTGGAGGAGATCGAAGCTGCTATGAGCCAAAAAGGTGGAAGAGGACGCCTTGAAGAACTCTCCTCAAAGTTCTTCACCACAATTCCCCACAACTTTGGCCGGAGCAGACCGCCAGCCATTGACACCAAAGAGATTGTTGAACAGAAGAAGGAGATGCTTATGGTAAGATTTTCACTTAGAGTGATTTCTTGTCTTTTTTACATAAAGTTCTGTCAGCTCTGATGTCCGTTTCAATGTCGTTGTTCAGGTGCTGGCAGACATTGAGCTGGCCCAGACTCTGAAGTCAGAAACGGAGAAGGCTCAGGATGAGATGGTGGAGACGGTTCCTCATCCCATCGACCAAGACTACATGTCTCTGAAATGCAAGCTCTCCTTGCTGACCAAAAATACAGAAATGTATAAGGTATTGTGTCCTAAAGCATAATTGACTGCTAAAACAATTGTCATGTTCCAATTACTGAAGTATTTCATGCCTTGTGCATTCAAAGGTAATCGAGAAATACATGATGTCAACTACGTGTACCTATAGAAAGCCAAAGATAGTAAATGTTTGGGAAGTGGACCGAGAGAAAGAGGTGAGGCACTTCTACCTGTTTTGCACTTATAGTGAAGGAGTCCAGAAGTCTTTCATCCGACACATTGTAACTTTCAGGGAGAACGCTTCAGTGAGAACGAGAGTCTCGAGAACCGCCGCCTGCTGTGGCACGGGACAAACATAGCGGTGGTGGCAGCTATCCTGAAGAGTGGTCTCCGGATCATGCCCCATTCGGGGGGCCGTGTTGGCAGTGGGATCTATTTTGCCTCTGAAAACGAAAAATCTTTAGGTTACGGTAAGAAATCTCCTAAGAAAGCAGTTTCTTTGAATCTATTTGAGATCATAGTATCGTACTTACCTGAAATGCATTTCACTAATTTCTAGTGCGTCCCTCAAACAACACTGGAGTGATGTTTCTGAGTGAGGTAGCTCTTGGCAAGGAGTTCACCATCACCACAGATGACTGCACCTTGAAGAAGGCTCCTGCCGGTTATGACAGTGTGGTAGCACGAGGCCTCATGGAACCAGGTAAGATGCTTTGGTACAGTAACATGCTACAAATTTACGAATGACCTTGCTCTTAAGGTCTCTTGGTGTTGAAGTAATGCTTTTAATCTTTGGCATACAAAAGATCTTCGGGCTCTTATTCCAATATTCACAAAAGAACACGGCAGCAAGAAAAACTAAACAGAAATGTGAAGTATATTTTGCACAAAAACAAATATTTAACACCAGACCTGGTGTTGATGGGGTCAACGTGGCATTTTAATCTGGGAGTTTTTTGTCTCACTCGTCGTCCTGTTCTCAGGACAGAAAAACAGAATCAAGCCTGATCAGCCAATGAAAGATCAATTTAGCAACATGTGACCATGAATTGGTTGATAGCCAAACAAATGTTGAATTATTTTTTGCTAACAAATGTATTCTCAAGGTAAGTAACCACATGTAATCGTCTAAGGAATAAAAGGGCAGACCTCTATTTTAGTTACACAGAATCATCACTTAAAGTTACAACTTTAAAAAAATAATAGGCAAGTTCGAAAACCTTCCTGACTGAGAAAGTATCCATAGTAGGAGTATTTTATATTTATTGGACTCCTCTGCATTTATCATCAACCATTGAAATAACCTATTAGGCATCTAAAGGGTCATAAACACATCCAGCATCAAGACGGTCAGGAATGCACTGTGGGATAATGCATTTTTACTTAATGATTGCTTTTTCTAAGTAATAAAAAAAGAAGTAGAAGATCAAATTTGAGTTTTCTTTCTGCACTCCAGCGCTTTAAGAGGGCCGGTGTGGTTCTGTCCGTTTTGTTTGCAGACCCGTCTCAGGACACCGTCATCACTCTGGAGGACAAGCAGGTTACTGTTCCTCAGGGAAAAGCCATCGAACAGCCCCAATACAAGAACAGCAGCTTCAGCAACAGTGAATACCTGATCTACAAGGAGAGCCAGTGTCGCCTTCGCTTCCTGCTTGAGATGAAGATGTGCTAACAGTTTCAGTTTAACAAGGAAACGAGGCTGTGCAGGTCATCAGAGCATAGATAACCCTACCATGCTGCATAAGCGCTTCTTTCTGTTTGTGCCTTATAATTGTATGCATGACCCATAGAATGTACTTTGGCTTTGCACATTATTAGTAAATGATGATAATCTTAATGACAGTAATAATATATTACTCTGTACTGCATAGAAGGTGTTTGTTTTAATGTGTTGGTTGACTATGCTTACATCTTGAAGGGTTTATTTGCACTCTAGGGAATTTGAAGAATATCCCCCAACTTAACCCGAGAAGGTACATGCTTAGCCTTTGGGAAATTATTATTATTTTGTTGTGAAAGCAGAGCAGATGTAGCTATGTGTAATATCTGCATTGCTCTAAGTAACTGACAAGAGAGGAGAAAACCCAATGAAGGTTTTGTTTGGAAAACTTTGAGATTGCAAAAGGGTTTGACAAAATGGTCTCTAAAAATATACATTTTTGTTATTTAAACGTCATTTCCAGTATGGATTTTCACCTCCATATTTTAAATAACAAAAGTATAGCAGGATCAGGATCAAAGGAAATGTACGTTTGTGTTTACAGAAGTGGGAAGCTTATCCTGTGGTTCATAATGACGAACTGTTTCTTAAACCCATAGAAATAGACTGTGGAGGTAATCAAAAGTGATGTCATATGCAAATTACTAACGTCTTTACATAATTGAGGTTTTAGACTGTGTCAAAATGCTGCAACCTGCTGACCAACAAACTGTTTATTTTGCACTGACAAACTCCTTGAAGGGTTCAATAAATTAAAATGCAGAACTTGCCTGCATTTAAGCATACCATGTCATGAATGTGGTTTTTTATACATTACTGCTCATCATACCTTTGTTTTCTCAAGGAGACTTCCCCTCTGTTTGAGACATTTGCAAACTCTTAACAGCTGATCTTTCCCAGTTTTTCTGTAAAGTTGTTATCTGATCAGAACTCTTTCTTCCACATGTTTTCTGTGACCCCTGCATGGTGTGGGATCAAATGAAAACAAGAGTTAATGCCGCTTTCGGTGTGAAACCCGTCAACAAAGGTCATATTTGGGGAGTGCTGGACTAATCATGAGTAGAGCTAAATGCCAGTGACCTCTGATTAATGCTCTCCTAGGTCAGTTTATATGGACTTTCGTGTCTTTGTGGGCTTAGATCATTTTCACTTAATTGACTGAACAATTAATATGTAATATTGGTCTTCATGATGATGTTTGATCTCTAGTGTTCCTGAGCAAACCCTTGAGGTCTTCACAGAACATCAGGCTTTATATTCACATTAAATTACACACACATTATTTGTAAAAATGGATTTGATTAAGGGGTATTAAAGTACCCCACAGATTTTTATTTGTAGAAAGTTTTAAAATGTTACTTTTTTTCCTTTTCTTTCATTTCACAGTAATGCCCCGCTTTGTGTTAAAGCCTTGACAAAATACCCAGAGTCTTCTGTAAGCTGCTTGACAAAATGTGAAAAGGTTTGAATAGCTGTTGATGCTTTTATGATAAATCTCTCAGGTTTTGATAACAAAACTGACTTTTGAAATTATACAGAGTGGATCTATGGTGTTACTGAGAAAACGGAGGAGTTAGGACCCAGGGACGGCTGGTGGGGGGACAGTGGCGTGTGTGTCTGATGGCAAAAGAGGAAAAAACTTCAGCATGCACCATTACACAAAACAATGTGTGACAGTCACTGCCATACACAGCACAGGGCAGGACAGAGGAGGGGCGAGGAAAGAGGGGAATAATTTACCACCAAAACCATCATGGGATTTTATTTTTATATTTTTCTTTGTGCTATAAATTGTAAAGCAGTTCCAGAGCCTGTCTCTGGAAAAGCCAAATTTAGAAAGTTTTAAATTTTTTTAAACAGAGATGGATATATGATTTATATACTTTGATTAATAAATGAGATAAAGCATCGATTTTGTTTACTTTTGTACAAAAAAAGAGAAATAAATCCTTGAACTCAAAGCAACTGGTTTAAACAACAATCTGAGAGTGAACCAGGGGTAAGTCCGTTTTATCAAAATATTGTTTTTCTTATTACTCTTCAACATTATATTAAAGCATCATAATACCCAGGTTCTGAAAATTGTTGATATTTTATTTCACTGCAAGTTAACCTAAAGTGTTTGTAGCTGCATGGAGAAAGAAATAAGGATGGCAGTGAAAGGATAACACAGAAAAGCAAAGCTCAATTTTTCCACACAAACAGGCAGTATTTTTTAGCAATTTTACAGAAATGACAGTTCTTAATGCAGTCCAAAAACACATTTTTAAAAAATAATAATTTGTTCACACAATTAAAGGTTACTTATGTATTTGTTGTGTGGATCTGTGGCCCAGTTTGGATGTGAGCTTGAAACAAAGCTGAAAACATAAATGAAGTTAAAGAAAAACATGGGTGGGTTGTAGTGAGGTTTGCTCTTTGTACGTTTCTGTATGTACATAGGATTCAAATACTGGTTGTTAGAATTACGAATCTATACTATATAATACTGAAATTGGACATTTTGGATTGTAGAGTTTATGTTTTAATTGAGATTTAAATTAGCTATAAGTGATATAGCCCAAAGGAGCAGATGAATTATATGCTTTTACTTTCACATTATATAAAACCTGTGAGGTTATTTATTGATAAATAACCTCACAAAACTTATTTTTGTAATTTGACTTATGTTTGAAACATATTGATAAACTGAACTGAATTGCACAGATTTGAATTATGAAGGCCATTGATTGCGCATAATTTTATTTTTGGTATTAGAGAAAAGGGGGTTGAATAGACTACATGATTAATTATTTGATCACAAAGCAACTTATTCATCAAAAATGTTGATAATCTGTCAACTTTTTCAATAGTTGTTGTTTCAGTTACTACAGTCACATTCAGTAAATTAGAATATTTGTAAAAATTTGTTAACAACTCAGTTCACAAAGTAAAACACATAAAGGTTAATTACACACAGGTTGATGTCATCAAACATTATTTCTGTAAATTATTATGGTTTTCTGCTGATACCTAATGAAAACATGAATTTATGGATAAGTATGTCAGAACATTAAAAAGTTGTTTTGATAACAGTTTATTTGAAGGGGGTGAATAAGACTGACATGACACTGTCATAAACATGACATAACACCTGTCATGAATAAGAATAAGCCTTCATGAATATTTATGACTGTTGTCATAAAGCGTAATTTGGTAAATTATGACACTTTTAATACAAAGCTGGCATTATTCAAAATGTCTTTGTTACGACAACTTCACATTAACCAAGAAATCTTTACTGATATAAATTTGTTATAAAAGTTATACTGATTGCACTTTAAAAATTAGGTAACTTTATATTATTAAATGTAAAGTTTAAACAGTAATGATTTCTTATTTAATGCCAAGTTGTCATGACAAAGACATTTTGAATAATGTCAAATTTGTATTAAAAGTGTCATAATTTACCGAATGACACTTTATGACAACAATCATAAATATTGATGAAGGCTTATTCATGTTCATGACAGGAGTTATGTCATGTTTATTACAGTGTCATGACAGTCTTATTCACCCCCTTCAAATAAAGTGGTACGATGTGGTGATACAAAAATGTCAGCCTAATGAAAAGTGTGTTTAATACTCTCTTAGTGTTTTTTTTAAGTAGACCAGTCTCATCAACACATATTCAAAAATCTATTGAATGTGTCTGTTTATGAAATGCTTGTGGTTGAAAACATTTTTTCCCTTTAATAATAAAATTTTAAGTAAAACCTGTTTCCCTTTTTCAGCACAGATATTTCACCCATGAGAAAATCAGAGCTGAAAATGGAGGATGAAGTCAATAAATGATGGCGGACATGACGGGGTCCATGATCTCCTCTGTTACCGACCCTTCTGTCGCCAACTCCACCGATCCCACCGTCCCCGCCGATGTCGGCGTCGTCACAAGCTCCCAGTCGCAGATCAAGGATCTTTTCGGGCTGTTCTGCATGGTGACCCTGAACCTCATCGCCCTGCTGGCCAACACCGGCGTGATGGTGGCCATAGCTCGCGCTCCTCACCTGAAGAAGTTTGCGTTTGTGTGTCACCTGTGCGCGGTGGACCTGCTGTGCGCCATCCTCCTGATGCCTCTGGGAATCATTTCCAGCTCTCCGTTCTTCGGCACGGTGGTGTTCACCGTCCTGGAGTGCCAGGTCTACATCTTCCTCAACGTTTTCCTCATTTGCCTCTCCATCCTCACCGTCACCGCCATCAGCTTGGAGCGCTACTTCTACATCGTGCACCCGATGCGTTACGAAGTCAAGATGACCATCAACCTTGCGATTGGTGTGATGGTGCTGATCTGGGTGAAATCCCTCGTCTTAGCTCTGGTCACGCTGTTCGGATGGCCGGCCTACGGCCCTCAGAGCTCCATCGCAGCAGCCCACTGCTCTCTTCATGCCACCCACAGCCGCCTGAGGAGAGTATTCGGAGTGCTCTTCAGTGTGATTTGTTTCCTGGCTCCTGTGGTGGTCATCTTTAGCGTTTACTGTGCTGTGTATAAGGTTGCTCGCTCAGCAGCTCTGCAGCAAGCCCCAGCCGCGCCAACGTGGGTGAATGCGTGCCCTGCGAAGGGCCGCTCTGACTCCATCAACAGCCAAACAACCATGATCGCCACCAGCCGCACTCTGCCTCAACGCCTGTCTCCAGAAAGAGCCTTCAGCGGAGGGAAAGCCGCGATTACTTTGGTGTTCATCGTGGGCCAGTTCTTGGTTTGCTGGTTGCCCTACTTCATCTTCCACGTCCAAATGTCCCTGACCGGTTCCATGCAGAGCCCGGGGGACTTGGAGGAGGCCGTGACTTGGCTCGCCTACTCTTCTTTCGCGGTGAACCCGTTCTTCTACGGCCTCTTGAACAGACAAATCAGGGACGAGTTGGTGAAGTTTCGACGTTGCTGCTTGAACCAGCCCACAGAGGTCGGAGCGTCCAGCCAGGAGGCCTCGTTTCAGGAGAACTTCCTTCAGTTCATTCAGAGGACCACCAGCGCGCCCGAAAGGCGCTCCAGCTGCTCCAACTCCGGTCCCGCGTTGAACCAGGTGAACATTATTCCAGGACAAATACCAGAGGAGCATGCATAGAGTACCTGTACACTCATTATATAAATGTTTATTTATTCTGTTATTTGGTAGAATAGAAATATCCTTCATTGCCCCACAGCAACAGAAGCATTTGGATATCTAGGTTCACACAAAACAGCAAAAGGTGATAATGGGCTGTATTTCTTGCATTACTTTGTTGTATAAAATGTTCTTATAGTTATGCTATTTACTAACTTGATTATTTCTATTGTTTATTTTTTGTAAAAAAAAAAAAAACACAACAATGATGGCTATGGTAACACCAAAATATTTTCAGTTTCAGTCAAAGGTTTTCATGTACTCATCATGGTCTATCTAGTCTTTGTGCTTTTGGTTGTTTCCTACAGTTTTCTTTTTTCAGGGTAGAAATATACAAACCGTTTCTATGATTTACTTCAATAAGTTCTGACAGAGGGAAGTTGCACCCTGTGCTTTAGCTATCAACAAGCTTCTTGTGTAATTCTGATGGAACAGATTTATTTTAAACTGGTTATCACACACTTGTCTTTTAATCATGAGCTACATTAACCCTCACCCTGACTTCTCCAAGCGTTGTGGTCATTGTGGCCAAACAGGGGAAGTTAAGGCTCCTGTGGCTGTGAAAGGTTTTCACACAAAACATGTCCCGTGTGGACAGCTGCAAACTCACTTTTGAACTTTTTATTTCCTCTTTATTTATCACTTTATTGGTCAGTGTTAATTTAAAACTGGACTTTGACTCTGAAGTCCCAGAATCCTCCATTTTATGACGACTAGAGTTCTGGTTTGCTTTATAACAATCCCTTTCTTTGAACTAAGGGTGGTACTTTGGATCAGATGGTTGAAACTGGAGCACATTTGTGTGTCCTGACAAGACAAAGGCCCAAAACAAATATCAAAACATTGGAATGGATAAAGTAAAGCTAACATTAATCATCTGAAATGAACCCAAGCTAAACCTTGTTTAAATTGCGCTGGCTTTGTGAAATGTCTCTTTGCCAGAAAACCCATTAATCTAAATTAACCAAGAAGAGGGAACAAAAACCCAGCCAGAAAAATGCCTCAAGCTTGTTAATGGCTACAAAAAGGTGAGTGACTTTACAGTCACTAACATAGGAACAAACATTATATTAATATATGTATATTTGTGTCTGTTCATTTTATTTCCACCCTGTCCAAACTGTTAATTTCAACCTATATTTTCAATTCTGATTTTGTAAAAATCTCTGAAATATTTTAAGCATTTCAGATTGTAAAAATAAATAAATAAATAAATAAATAGCTACTTGTTTAAAAGCACAAACCTGTCAAGGTATTAATGACTGAGATGAATGTGTGTAAAGTTTTGGCTAAAACTGTTCACTGCAATTTCCCCTTTTTGATACCTGACATACATTTCAAAACTGGTCTTATTTTAATTGAGATTATAGAAAAGCTTTGGTAAAGATGTACATTTTGAGATTAACTGCAATAAAAAAACCCTTGTCTGATGGATAATTTAGTTTCAAAAATCCATGATTGTGTCTCATCTGACTTAACATTGCCACCATAATGACACTATTGAATTTCTTGTATCATCGGTAATATTTATACATAAGAAACAATATTCAAGTAATAGATGGGGTTTGAAAAGTCTTGATTATCCTCCTTATGGTATATTTTATAATTCATCTTTTTCCTGTTTAGGGAGAGAAGGAAGGGGATAACGCTTCAGACTTCCTGCTTAAAACAAATATTAGGTTTCGATGTTGCCTCTCTCTGTTGCCATATAAAATAAAATGGACTCACATAGCAACAAAATGACCCCTTCGATAACCTTTTGATCCAAGTCTGCTCAAATACAGACCAAGTCCGATAAAACTCATTTACATGTGAGCAAAGATAGCTCACATGTACCCGTGAATATGGACCAACGTAATTTGGACATGGATGTGGGAAGGAAGAGATAGGAAACCTGCAGTGAAAATCATTACTGGTGCATTGATAATGCACCAAAGAGAGGTAACAAAGTGCTATTTTATGGCCTTTGCTGTTTGTATTAGCCCTCGTTCAAGACAGAATAGGGTGGTTACAGCAAATATAAGCAAACATCATTCTGCAGCACGAGTGTTACCTTACATAACTGTAGGTGTGATTAAACATTAGGTTTTCTACCAAATACATATTTTTCTGTAATTTAAAAAAAAAATGTTTACAGGATAATAATTCACTCAATGCAGAGCTCAAACATTAACATCAGTGAATACAAATGGGAATGTTGGACAAATCTCAGCACAGCAGACAGTCCCCTAAATTAAACCATGTCTGAAGTGGGTTTTTTTAAGGAATTTGGATGAACCAGAGTGGCAGGGCTCTGACTGCACCTGTAAGATTTAAAACAGGCGTTTGCGGGGAGAAATGGGGCTTAAACAGATTCATTTTGTTGCAGTAATTAACGAAGCACTACACTTTCCTCCACAGCCTCAGAGAAACTGGAAAGACTCGATTTTCTCTTTTTGTGTCAACAGGCTAAACGGTAGCAAAAGTGACAGCTTTCATGTCACTTTTTTTCATGTGTTTTGAAACAAGATGACTAATACTGCACGCCATATTTCTCAAAAAGCAAGAAAAAATGTAAAGAAGGAATAAATTAAATTTGTTTATTTAAAGAGACAAAAGGAGACAATCATACTATCAACATTTTTGATGAGTAAAAATGTCCTCCATTTTGAACTCTGTACTAATAAACTACTTGACCATTTAACTACTGTAATATTATAATAAAACATGAGTAACGCATTTTACAGTATTGCTGTTATTTGTAATGAAAAATAACCAAATACAGTTCATAAACTGCAGTGTTACCACACAGACGTTCTTGCATATCATTCAATTTGATGTGCCTCTTTATGAAAATCATGTTCCATATTTTTGGGCCTATTTAAACATTTCACATTTTAAACAGTTATTTGGTTGTTGTTTGGTATTTATGTGTCAAACTAGATAAATATTTGAATTAAAAAATATTTTATTTTATATATAAAAAAAAGATTTGCATGTACTTTCTCACAAACTATTATTTATTACCTCACTGAACATCTGCTACCATCACTGCTGTCGTGACAAGTTGCATATTCTGGCCAACAGAGGGCGCAATGTGGCAATGAATTGCTCTATCTTCTATCTGAGTCGAGATCTGCTTCTAAACAATAAACTACAAACACACAGATTTATGTTGGATAATCTTCTTTTAAAGATACATAAACATCCCTAAAAGCCTGATGAGATGTCAGATGGTTTTTGTTTAAAATTTTATGTTGAGATTTCTGCTGAAGTTTGCCATTAAAACAAACAAACAATTAAACATATAATGTAGAAAGTAAAGATGACTCATGGATGACATCTGACTATGTGTCACTGTGTTTCCAAGAGCCTCTCAAATGGTGAAGGTCATATTCTGAAAAAATACATCTGGGCCTTAAAACCTGGGAAGCAATTTGGTGATATACACGCAAGAAAAAAGTGTGTTAGGTTTTAAAAAAGGAAGTTGAAAATTGGCTTTGCAAACTTGTCGCATTTGCATTTTATGTAAGACGCTTTACTTTTTTCTCTGAAACAAATGCATGAAAATATACAAATTGGTGTTCTGCGGCGCATTGTTGAATAAGGAAAAAATTGGGGATTCAGCTCAGATGTGCAATTAGCAGAACAGCTTCTTCCAAACCCTGCTGCGTTTTTGCTGTGTGTATTTAAAACCCTGACAAACATCATCACCGTTCGCTTGATTAAAGGTCTGTGAGGTCTGATTGTTTCCACTCATCATAATCTCTCCCACAAAATTCTTGTTTGATCCCACTTCTTCCGAGATTAACACTTCTCATGCAGGTATAAAGCAGACTGACTGTGCATCACACAAAGCCAATAAAAGCATCGCTCAGAAACGGTCAAAGCGGTCATCAGTGTGCCATGTCCCACCTGGGTGTCAACCACGAGCCCGTCATCCGGCTGGCTGCACCCGTTCGTCCTTCATGTTTCCTGTGACTCCAAGCAGGGCCACAGCCAAACGACGATGGACGAGGACAGACTGGAATCGGGGGAGCTGATGGAGGTAAAGGTGGACGAGGGTCCGGATTTCACCCACCGCAATTCACGACCCCAGATTGAGGACAGGGATCCCAACGGAGTCAACAGCAATCTAAAGGTAAGTCTCCCTTTCCCCCAAGATTACTTGTGCTCTCCTTAATATAAAAGCTGTCATACCCCTTGAAACTGTTGACGTATTTTACATTTCAACCACAATCTCAAATCCAATTCAAAAGTGTTTGAAGAGACTGATGTAAAAATAGTTCAAAACTCAGCTATTAAAAAATGGTTTACGATTTATTTTGCAAATACAAACCAGAAAGGTCCTGGGTGCGTTGTGTTTGTGCACCAGCTCCACGTCACAACCGTTGCACATTCATGTTGGATAAATAGCTCAAAATCAGTCAGGCTGGATGAAACGTGTCTGTAAATAGGAGAAAATGTGCCTGCAACCTGCTGTGGTGATGTTAGGCAATCTACCCATGAGAAAGCAATTGTTCAGAGCAATCTCTACATCCATATATATGACAATATTTATTTCATTAAATATGTATGTTGGATCAATTGGTCTCTCTAAATCATGCCATGACGGTGGTTTGCTCAGTGAGCGCTTTCTGTGACATGGTTTCGTTTTGCTTTAATGAAGCCCTGGGGGCATTACAAAACAGCTGCATATTAAGTTGACATTAATTTACAAATTGGTACTAATTAGGCTATGCAGGAACCTAACTGGCTGCACAACTTTCTTTAGATGTGTCGTAATGAAAGGGGGTGGATATAAATCTAAATTCAAGTTTATTTTTAAAAGCGGGACAAAATATATTAATGAACAATTTTCATGAGATTGCAGCCAAGTGGCTAATTTTCATCTCTAGTCCCGCTGGCAGCAGGTTGATGTTAAAACATAAAATAACCCTAGAGAATAAGAAATACATAAAACAACCTCAAAATCAACATACCTTTGAAAATACTCAATATTGACATATCTTGCTTGTTACGAGCCGTCTTTCAAGACACAATTTTAGATTTTTATATTGTAAAATTGTGAAAGGGATCTATCTTTTTGTCATCTTCACAAGTATTTTCTACTTTGTGTTGATCTAGCACATAAAATCATCAGATTCAGACTAAAAACTGTTAATATCCTAGAACTAAGTACATCAAGGATTTTTTGTTTTTGCTTTTGTACAGATATGCATCCATGTCATTCTGCTCAATCCTCCTCCCGCCCCGTAAATAACAGCATTTTAATGAAAATCCTTGGTTCTGCCTGTGCCTTAAGGTGATGTTTGAGGACGTGATTGCAGAGCCCCCTTCAGTGCTAAGCTTTGATAAAGTCTGGCTCTGGAGTCACGCCCTGTTCGAGGTGTCCAGACTGTGGTGCTACCGCTTCATCTCCCTGGTCCTGGCGGTGCCGGTGTCACTGACCGCAGGGCTGCTCTTTGCTGTCCTCAGCTGCCTCCATATCTGGTAGGACCTGAAGCTCAGATACGAGGGTTACAAATACATGAAACCGAGCCGGACGAGCTGCTTGGCACACTTTTAACGAATAAAGGTCACTTTGTGAAGGTTGCAGCTTCATTCTTTTCAAAATGTTGTTTCTCCCTGGAGGGAACTTTACTTGAGAGTTAACTTATGTTTTCTCCTCCCCTTTATGTCCTTCCAGGCTGATCATGCCTGGTGTGCAGCTTCTTCTCATCAATATGCAGTGGATCCAGACTGTGTGGGCCAGCATACTGAACATTTTTATCAGTCCTTTCTTTACCAGTTTTGGAAAGTGTTGTGGTCAAATTATTATCCGCCTGGCGAGTGCTGATAACAGATAGAGTTAGTTATTTAGTCAGTGTGAGCAACTAAGCAGAAGGTATGAAGAAAAGACAAGCAGTGAAGGATTGCTAACTATTTGCTGAGAGAGAACTTGTATCATTTGTTATTATTTTGTGTTTTTATGCACCTGTCATACTTTTTGGCATGCTGACACATTCATCAACTTTTCCATTCTGTAATGACAGTGATGTATGGACCCTCTATGTGTACTGCAACGCCACAAATACAAAATGAAAATCCACCGGAAGCACATTTTAATAAAAATTCATAATTTGCTAAATTGCTTGCACATATTCTGTGGTACTGTGGGGGTACTGTCAAGAAAAAAATATTCTGTTATTTTGTTTTCAACGATCAACAGAAATGTGAATTAGATGAATAAAAGTATTTCTGACATAAAACAAATGTCGAAGGTTGTCTCTGTGTCTGTGGATCATGTCAGGCGGATTTGAGGATTTGAAAATTGGAAAGTTGGAAAAGCGAGATCTAAACCAATCTTACACCTGACTCAGTCTGTGAAAACAGTTGTTCAACTTCATCACATGAAATAAAGCCATGTAAAAAAAAAAAAAAAAGAAAGTCGATTGGATTCCTCTGAAATTCTCTGTCACACATTTAGACAAGCGAGTTTCATCTCCACTCTAAAACAATTCCCTCACAAAAAAAACACAATCTAATGATGATTAAATCACTTACCTCAAGTTCACTTCTGGGTGACATTTCAAATTTTTGAAGGATGACATGTCGTTTAATTTAACACTTCAAACAAAGAAAGAAACAAACACAAAGCTAAATACTTAATTGAGAACTAAAAGGGTGTACGAAGTTACTTTTGTTTACGTTTTATTGGTTTGTATATTAAAATAACAATTATTTGTATTTATTTGTAAGTAGAGAAGAATATTTTGTTGTTTTATTCCTCTTATGAATTTTTTTCTATTACGATTCAAAACACGACTTCACTAAATTAGATTAATCCTGACAGCTTCTCTGATTTGGGTTTTATTCTACCTTAGGCATTTAGTGAAATTGGACTCTTTGCCTTCAGGTTTTTATTGGAAATTTAATAAATGCAAGCAGAGCTGCTAAATGCAAACAAAAAAGAATAATAATGATAAAACATGATTGGAAGTAAATATAATTTGGAGTTTTAGTGGAACATTTATAAAACTGACATTAATAACAAGTCCTCTCAATCTGCAGCAATTCCTCTGGAACATGTTCAGATTGTGATTCTGCTTCGCTTTGCTCTTGCTGGTAAAGACATCACTTTAAAGTCAGCAGAAACTGGTCTAACATTTTAATGTATTCTTTTTTTTATCTGTGTATATAAATCAGCTCCAGCATGAGTGATGGTTCCTGATACGCTGCTGTCAGAACGATTGATGATCCAGGTTGTCCAGCCTAAACTTGGTCCGCGGCTGTTTACTCACTGAAATTTCCCCAAATTCCTTGAGTTATGTGATGATTTTATTTTCCCCACACAGAGCAGAAATGCAGAACGCCATAACTTTTCATCATGGATGAAATCTCTAAAACAACCACATTATCCCAAATTGCTGACAAAAAAAAACCTTCCTCAGAGTAATGTACGCTTTTACTTTTCTCTAAATTGTCCTCATTTAGTTTTGTTGGGAGTACAATATACTACAATATATTTATAAAATGTACTATAAATGTTACACTAAACCTCCATTAAAATTGATCAAATTGACACAATGAAAAGGGGAAATAGTAATGATTACACTCAGTTAAATAAATATTTTTAGTTAAACCGCTACAGATTTCTCCGTTTCTGTTCTGGTGATGTGTGTTAAACTGTTTTCCAAAACTGAAAAGCATAACTTTGGAGTGGGACATTATGATTGATATTCCTGTAGAGAATCTTTCAAAAACAGGAAACATTTGCCAGTCTATTTACTTTTGGAGATTATACACCGATGCCCTTAAAGTTGTTATTAATTTGTCACTCTACAAAACCACAGAACATAATATATTTGACTGAGATTGAAGGATTATTGTTTTCACAGTTTTTACAAATAAAAATCTGAGAAGCAGGCTGAGCAACCCGAGTGTATACTTTGTAGGATCATGTATATCT
>CAEGAF010124315.1:0-77009 GCA_903067075.1 Micropoecilia bifurca | reverse complement strand
TCCGGTTATACTTGGCCTATTAACACAATTTAAAAACTGGTGTGTAGTTTATAATGTGCACTTTAAGCTCAAGTTGAGCGTGAGACTGAGGGAGGCGGAGTCTTGCTGCTACGCCGTAACAAATTAGACGTTAATAAGAGCTATAAGGCTATGGATCCCTATGGTTTAAAAAAATCGATACTCGCGATTGAAAAATCGATACTTTCCGAGCGCGGAAAATATCGATATATATCGCCGAATCGATTTTTTCATACAGCCCTAGTGTTGTGTGTAAATCAATTGTTTGCTAGCGATTACGGTGCAGGCACATTGTTTGAACAACCACTGGTGATCCGTTTGCCCAGCTTTATGGTTACTAATAAAATGTACACAACCTAAACATTACGAAGCTCCACAGTCGCTAACAAACCTGTGATGGTGAGAAAAGTCATGGAAATGAGCAGGTTTGTGGCCCAGTTCACTGCCGACACGACCGACACGGCTCTGCCTCTGACTCCCATGGGGAAGATCTCACTGAGAACCACGTAGACCACTGAGAAGGGAACACGAGGAAGAAGCATTTAAAAAAAAAAGGGATTATTAGTGGAAACTTCATAGTCAGGGTTCATGTTGCATTATCAGGGGAGCTCTGTTCCTATCTATTACCTAATTTACCTAATTACCTAATCCTAATTACTGTTCAACTCTTACTGTACTCTTGAACTTTAAGAGTTACTGTAGCTCTTGTACTTTGCTCTTGGTTGTGTAATTCACTAATTAACAGCTGACTTTAAACACATAAAGATCATTTACTGGGACGAGAAAACCCAAGATGAAATTCAGCCTGTTCAGCTTTATCAGCCAGTAATAAAAGCACAGTGTGTGCAACAGTATTCATACCCCTTTGACCTCTTTGACTGTACTGATGTTTCTGAACTTTCTAGTCTAATGCAAAAAATATACGAGATGGAAAGTTAAAACTATACATCTCCCTGAGAGACATGGTGGTGCCAGGGTCATGCTGTGGGATTGTAAAACGCTATGTTTGCATCGTCCTAAGCACATACCCACTGACTAACATGTTAGAGTTATGCCATAAAGACTTTACAGTAGTAATTCTGCAAAGTATTAATTTAAGGGGGATGGAGGCAAATGCACTTTTCAGATTTTTGCTTGGGCAAATATTGAAAGGGCACTACTTTGTGTCTGTCTCTGAGATAAATCTAAAATCTAAAAATGCATAATTACATTTGAAAGACTTGGTTTACAGATGGTGATACTGAATAAACTTTGAAGTATCAACAAAGATTATCTTAATATTTCAGTGACATTTTTTTCATGCTTTGTAGAGGATGAAAAAAACAAACAATGAACAGACACTTACTGGGTCCGAGGCTAATCGAGAAGGCAGCCACATACACCAGCAGGCTAATCAGAGATGCCCACTTTAACGAGGAAGACAGTTCTACATGAGTTTTTTCTGGATCCAAGCCCCAAGACCCGTCGGTCTCGGCGTCAGTCCTTTGTGCCTCCTCAGCGCTCCAGTGGCTGGGGAGCTGAGTGGAAAAAATCTCACTGCTGTCCAGTTCTACTGAGGTTCCGTTTAAATCCCACGGTGAAAACGTGTGGTTCACTAAAGTCTGACTTTTACACAGGCTTGTTAGGTGAGTGTGGCTCTGCAGAGTCAGAGTGCCGAGCGCGGCCAGAGACGTTCCCATTGCGACCGCGCCCACGCACAGGAACAGCTTGGTTCCCACGCGGTCGACCAGCAGCACGGCGGGGATCGTGCCCACCACCTTGACCACTCCGAAACCCGTGGAGGCCAAGGTGGCGGCGTCGTCGCTGTCGAAGCCGACGCTGCGGAGGAGCGGCGAGGCGTAGGAGAGGACGTTGGGCTGCCCGGTGGCCTGCTGGAGGAACACCAAGGCCATGCCCGTAACCAACCGCGACCGCAGGTTCGCCTTGGAACTGAACAGCTCCCAGAAACTGTGTTCGGACTCTTCCTTCAGTCCGACCTGGATGTCCCTCAGCTCGTCCGCCACGTCTTCCTTAGCTCTGCCTCTCATCCTCGCCAGCACGGCTCTCGCCTGCTCCACTTTGCCCTGAGTCACTAGGAAGCGAGGGCTAGGAGGGAGGAAGACGAGCGCACCCATCTGGAGCAGTGCGGGAGGAATCACGAGTCCGAACGTGTACGCCCAGCCGCGCGGCGTAGTGGTGAAGGCGTAGCTGCAGCTGAAGCCCAGCATCACCCCTACGACCAGCATCAGCTCGTACAGGGTGACCAGCAGGCCCCGGCGCTCCCTCGGCGAGATCTCTGCGATGTACAGACACGCTGCAGTTCCCGACAGAGACGTCCCCATTCCGACCACCACTCGGCCCAGCGTGAGAGCCACGAGGGAAGTCAAAGCGACGAGCACGACCGTCCCTCCGACCACCAGGGCGGCGCTCAGGAGCAGAGAGCAGCGGCGGCCGTAGCGATCCAGAATGGGGCCCCCCGCCAGGCAGACGAGGAGAGCTCCGAGCAGCTGGGAGCTCACCAGGAGTTCTTGTTCTCGGCAGGAGAGCGAGAGGACGCTCCGCAGCTGCAGGAGGACCCCAGAGGTCAGGCCCATTTCGTAGCCCAGCATTAAGCCGCTCAGTGAGGCCGACACGGCCGCAATCGCCACCAGCCAGCTGCAGCCTGGAGGAAGAAACGAGGAGAAGAGAGGAGTTGTCAGAGGGATCGGACAGCGGGGTCTAGTGAAATACCCGTCTCCTATTCCTGGTCCCAGTACTTTTAGGATATAAGTTGCAACATTTCTCATGTGGTGATCTTGCAGGAAGTGCTGCTTGAATGGGAACAAAGAAACTTCTACTCATCAAAGCGCAGCTTTGATTAAAAAGATCATAATTTCATGTCAGAAAACCATGACAATAAAGAAACAGCTGTCCCTGTTGTTTGGGGCAGTTTGGCTTTGAAAAACTTGACATGTTTTGTGTTATTTATTAAGTTCTCACACATTTATTTAAACTAATTCTACAAACATGGTCTGAACAGTACGGGGAAAAAAACAACATGACTGCTATGGTCAGACTAGTCAAAGAATGTCTGGGAAAACAAATCATGTAATCTTTCTACAGTTTAAAAACTGGATGTAGGTCTGAACTTTGACTAAGCCATTTTAACACATAAGTTGCTTTGATGTCAAGCAAAGCTTTCTACCTCTGGTTGAAAAAAATCCCCACGGCATGATGCTGTCACCACTCAGTTTCACTGTAATCATATTGTGCTAAATGTGAAGTTGTTGCCACACAGGGTTAGGGTTAGAATTGTTTTTACTCATCCACCCAGACTGCCTTTTCCACATGTTAGTTACATCTAGTCTGAGCTGAATCAAAATGCAAATGAAGTTTTCAACAAAAGATATCTTCTTGCCAAAATTTGAAAATGTTTCTTCCTCCATTACAGATGTAGCTGCTATATCACATTAAAAACCCAATTGAAAAAATAAATAAACCCTGAAAACTATAAAAGCACTCACTCAATCAATACAATTCCTTTCACAAGTCACAAAATCTGTAAATATTATGGGAGTTAATTATCAGAAACATGATAACCTTTATCGTTAAGCTACTAAATGTTTAACTCCTGAACGAGGAACAGTTTTTATCAGTCAACAGTTTCTTACTCAGAAAGTCTTGACTGTATCGGCTGTTACCTGATTGAACTGGTCTGTGTGTAACCAGATCAGAATCTGAAAGCATTCATTGAACTTTATTTGAACTGAATTGGATTTGAATTTAATCCATTTGCTTTTCAGGATATCATAGTGAGATGACTTGCGATATGACTATGATGAAACCACATTTTGCTGGGGTTTTTTTAATCAGGTCTTTCTTTAAACAAAGAAGCTTTCTTTGCTTTAGATCTCCACAGATCATATCGCCTTAACCCTACTGACTTTGTGGAAATACAGGTCGGAGGTTCACAGGAGAAATGATAACGCAATCTTCTGAGCAGCTGTGTGTTTACCTAATACGCAAGTGGGTTCATTGCCGTGAGACTAGAAAGATTTGGAGGCTGCAAAGACAACAAAGCTTCCAGCCTCCAGTGACCTGCAGCATTATTTCACTCGTATAAGGTGTCTAAAATATGTAACCTTATTTTAAGGCACAGTCAAACTGAAATCTGTTTAGAAAAACCTGACTTCAATTTGAGCATGTTTAATCAAGAAATTTACCCATTGGTGCATCCCTAAATATTTGATTTAGTAATGTTGCTGTTATTTGAGTATGATTTTTGACTACTCACATAGCCAGAAATCGAGTTACTTCACTGAATAAAAAACAAAATGTATGAGGCACAGAAACACACTTACACTTTAAATTAAAGTGAGACTCATTGCTTGTTTCAGAAGCTTCATGTTCTAAAATAGATTTAGAAGTGTTTAATGTTTTTTTATTTAAATGCAACTGTGCACATAACCCTATATTATAGGTCTTATTACATAATTTTTGTACAAATGAAATCAAATGATATGTCTAAACAGTCAGTACCCGAGTAGCCTTTTTTTTTATCAAATTGCATCTTAAGTAACATGTAACAGTTAATAAAAAGGTCTAAAAATACATTCTTATAAGTCTGATTAGTTAATATTTAAAAATCTTATGTATAAAATGCTTGTACTGCTCCACCAAAGGTCAAAGTGAGAAAAAAGTCAAACAACCTTTGGCATCAACATAAATCGGCATTTTTAGAGGAAATCACCATGGACAATTTGCACATGCAGCTAATACTTTGTCTTTGGTTTGCTAAGTGAGTGGATGAGCAGGGTCTGGGGACTGGTGTGGAGGAGAAGGTTGTTGCGTAAAAAGAGACTGGATAGGAGTGAAGTATTTGCACCTCTTGATCTTTTGCATACTCAGGCTAACCACAATCTTTTATTTTATGGTAATTTTAAATGTTGGACACATAAAATGAAGTAACTGTGAAGTGGAAGAAATCACTTCACAGTTTCTGTGTTTGTTTTTTCCGTCTTTCCTCTGATAGACCAAAAAAAAAATTTCACCTGAATCTAAACAACTCTAAACAACTGCAAGAGGTTTTTTTTCTAAATTACTAGTTACTCATTTAATCTTGGAGTTTAGCTGCTAAGGCCACTGAAGTTCATTGCAGAACATTTATGATCAAATAACACCCTGAAGACTAAAGAGCATAACAAGTAGGCTAGCAGTAAAGTTGTTGTAAGGTTTAAAGTTGGGTTAGGTTATAAACCATCATCCCAAACTTTGGGCTTTTTCATAAAGTCCTGTTCATCTTTTGAACATGCACAGCATGGCTGCACACATCAAAAACCGTCCTCGGTTAAAACAACACTAATCAGTCAAATAGCAAAGATGTCAATGGTGATCTGCAAAGATTCACAGATCACATAAAAAAATATGTCTGAAAGGCCATTTTTAAATTTGCATCCTTACATTTGTCCTACAGAAAAATGGCAACAAGAAAACCATAAGATCTCCTGTTTTGGAGTTGAAAATATCCGGAAAGAGGAAGTTCTGGTCAGATGAGACCAAATAAAACTGTTTAATCTATTTCAAAACACAATGAGTGGTGGAAAACTGACATTGTACTTCACTCTGAACATACCAACCCCACAATGAAACATGGTGGTGGCAGTGTCATATTGTGGATTTTATTTTTTTCCCCCCAGCAAGGACAGATAAGCTAGTCAAAGCTGATTGGAGTGCAGAATAATATAATTACAATCTAGAAGAAGAAACATTTTAAATGTTTTTTTTTCTTTTTTTTGATAAAGTAACATTTTTGTGTAACTTCATCGTTTCGGAGAGGTTCTTCTTCTCCCAGTACAGAAGCAGTTTGCAACTTGTTGATAAGATGTGACAAACTTTGTGTTCTGATTGGACAGAGGGGAGCCTAGGGGATATGGATTTGGCCTTACACTCTTCTTTCTGTTTGGACTGTCACATAAAATGCAACAATAAAAATAAAAGAAAAAGGATTCTGATTGTAGCGTGAAAAAGATTAAGGGAAATTTGTACTATTTTGTACTATTTTTGTCATGCTTAAACTTTAATTCTCATTTTAACCATTTTTATATTCCGCAAATGTGTTTATGAAGGCTCAATGGATTAAGACGATTGGCAGCAGAACAGTAGTATGCCACTGAACTAACAGGTACACCCACTGCAAGAATTCAGGATTAATTCTCCACCATAAAACCTTTTGAGACAGTTTTTTACGCAATAAGTTCCAAACTAATAGTTCTCACAATTATTTCAAGCTCCTCCAAAGTTTTTATTTGTACATCAGTATCCTTTCTACTATTATTTTACCAACCAACAGCTCATAAATATGTAGAATACCATAAATAATGAATATTAATGCCTTAAAATGTTTGTACAGATAACACTATATACAAAAAGACTACAGTTAGGGATTTGGAAAGAAAGACTTGATGAGAGATAAAGAAGATGAATCAGTGCTCACTCAATAGCCGACGGCAACTTTCCAGCAACTTTTCAGTGTAAGATTCTTTAGCAATCAGTTTTGCAAAATCATTCTTATCCTTTTCCACTGATTATGTCTGCCATTTTTGCTGATAGAGCTAAATTGTATAATGTCACGTATGAATAATAGAACAAGAATGAGTAGAAAGCACAAAAATCACTTTGCAACACTTTAAAAAACCTTTTGGTTTTTACACCTCTTTATCTTCAGATGATGGTTAGATTACTGCTGCACAGCTGGATGTTTGTGTCAAATCTGATCCCTTCAAGATATCTTGAGTTATCAGCTCAATTATAATTCATTCATTAGTGTATATCTGTGTGCGTGTGTGTATTTACCCGGTCCTTTGGGTGGGGTCAACCTCTGGGTTTCAGAAGCATGATTGTCTGGTAGGTGAGTGGGGGTTGGCAGCAGAGTGGGAGTCTTCTTGGTCTCATTGTTGGGGTCCATTGTCAACGAAGAGAGTATGTCTAGGCCTGAATGACAAAATTAATCAGCATTAATTTTGCCAACAAACAAGCAAAAGAACAGACTTTTAAATTGGGCCACATCAGACCGTAATAGTGTCTTGTTAATAGAAGTGTGGAAAAAAACAGTAATACAGAAATGTGACGAAAATTCTGAAGCATTTGAACAGAAATCTGATCAAGACAAGTAAACAGACATCACAGCTGATGCTCCTCACGTGCTGATCAAAATAATGCTGATCAATACAAAAGAACAATAAACTACTAGCGTCTGCTTTCTAGTGCAAGTCATAAATCACTTTTTAAAAAAAAGATCCTGACTGCATAAACGGCTTTACTATCAAACTATTACCAACTTGCCCTGCAAGATTTTTTTTATTTATTTATTTTTCAACTTATCAAAGCTGCTTCTAACTATTCCTGATTTGTATTTTAAAGGTTAGGGTTAATTATTCCAAAGACCAGTTGAAGGCGTACGCTTTTTGGACCTTCTACCTAACCTAACCTAACTGCCAATAAACCAGAGTTACGTTTTTTGTAACTGAGGCTGACCCTCCTTCTTCTTCTCGTCTTTAATAATACAAACCTATTCACTAACTCGCAAAAAAAAAAAAAAATAAATAGGCACATGTAATATTCGGCTGCAGGACAATATGTCTAAGTGAAACTTGAAAACTTGGAAGAAAGAGAAGTGTTTCGGTTTGTGACAGCTATTCAGAGCGACAGTGTCCTACCTAAAAGTCCCAGCTGTCAAAACTGCGGTTGGTTTAAACTCGCATTGGTCGGGCCATTGGTGTTTTTCCCTCGGTCCTCCGCACCGGGCTGAGTCCTGCAAACTCCTGTCGAGCTCGTGTCAGAGCACGCGTTCATTCTTGTTATGGTAAGGCATTTTCTTAACCCCGCCCCTTTATGTCTCTGTCAACCAATAGAAGAGTCGGTTGGACCTCAAGATTTCCCAATGCGCATTACTATTGGTCGGAGGGTATCTAAGCGCTAATGGCGTTCATGGGAAATTATATTTGTAAGAAAACAAAATGCAAAAGAGAAATTGATACATTAGCTTGATCTCGTTGTGCAACCCATTGTAGCAGATGGGTTTTTTTTATAACCATTATATGTAACCAACAATAAAATACATCTGTACCAATACTGCTTTTCCCCCCACATACAGGGAATGAAAACAAAAAACATTTTGCCACCTGGAGTTAATCCAAGGTACTCAGATGACTGTTGTCAGTCCTGAGATCCTGAACGTTTCAGGACTGAGTTGTCACACCTGCCCTGCTGCCTGACAAATGACAGAATGTAGCCTTTCCCATGTCTGGAATGACATGTCTGTTTTTGACCTACTTGAGATGCCCACAGATCATCTGACCTGCAAGATTTAAAGCATGACCCTCTCATTTAGGTTTACAAGATAATTGCTTATGCTCCAAGTATTATAACTGAAACCTAGAGATGTTGACAAAGAAACTCTATTGGGTAACATTTTTCTTAGGGGATAAATAGCCTACATATCCTTAATGCCCATGACAAGTAAGGGTTGTGGTTAACATTAGCTGAAATCAGATGTAAGTTGTTCCCATGGAAGACATAAAGGCTGTATGTATGAATGTTACATGTTATGTAACGATCTGATAGCCAAGAATTTTGGGGGAGGCCTACTTGCTAGAGTTTCTGCTCTTCTATGTCAGCATACTTAAGTTGCTAAATCTTTCACTAGAAAGTCAAAGATATCTTATCAGCCTCAGTTCTTTGAATGCAGTGTTATATATTCCTAAATGTATTGTTATTCAAAAACAATTTCAAATTGGCTTTGGTATGTTTCCAGTCACCTGACACCTACATAAATGTAATGATCTATCAGTATATGCAAATTGGCTGTCTATATGTCAATGCATAAGTACCTCTATATGTCAGTGCATATTTTCCCTCAAGCTGAGAGTGGCAACAGCAGTGGTTCTGAGATCTTGGTGTCAGAGTCTTTCTGTAGACAGGATGTTTTAATGGCTTGTTTATGTGTTTGGACCTGCCCCATGCCACTTACTCTACACTTCAATCTCTTTAATATTTGTTTTTGTTACGTCACTATTAATGCGGTCCGAAATGCTGCATTTGAACTTGTTTTGTTTATTATAATAAGTAAATCTTTCATGGTAGTTTGATAGTAGTTTCAGAACCTAGTTTTTTATGTCCATCTCCTGTCTTAATTCACAGTAACTTCCGAGATGTCATTGAATGCTTCTGTTTACACTGTCCCATGTACAAATCTAGACTCACTCTTTGTTAGGTCCCTTTTAAATGTCTTCAGAAATGTTCTAATTAGTGAAGCTAAAATGGTGCCAAAAACATTTGCTATGCCAAGTTTACTGGGTGGAGACTCCTTTTTTGGAAGAGGCTGTTTAACCTGCCACAACCTGTCTGTTCCTCTAACCTGAATACTAATGCAATTCAAGATAGATTGCTTACAGACATTTGTCATTGAGCAGACAAATGTCTGTAAGTCCCAAAACCTAAACAACAAAATGCTTTAAAGTGAAAACCACAGATTTTCTACATTAACCAACACTAAACAACATCAATTCAGAAAGTGTCCCTTTTTCTCTTTAAAATATTGTCTCTTGGGTCATATGTGCATGCAATGAAAAACCTATAATTATTCATGTGTAATTTGCAACTTTTAGTGCTTTGATAAGATCCATATGTGGTTCCACAAACTTAGGCACCACTGACATAACAAAAACTTGAAGTAAAGAAAACAATTTGTATAACTTGGAACACAACTTGAAGCAGCGTCCCATCTTATGCCTCAATCATCCTGCTCATTTCAAAAGCTATAGGCAATTCTATCAGTTCCCTTTATTTTACAGCAAAATAACATTAGAATGTTATATCCTCAAGAGTAGGACATGCATGTCAGATGATAAATAGTGTTCATAGATGGGGAAAGAAGAGTTACCAGTTTAATAAATCCATGTCACTTTGGGGGAATTATTATTTGTTTAGTCTTGAAAAAAGAAAAATGTTCATTTAGTTTCAAATAAATCAATGAAAAGTTATTATTTATTCCCTTTTGATCTCATACTGGTTTTAATTTTCTTAATTCTCAATGTTATTCTGTGACACTCAAAGGACTAGCAGTTCCTAAACCTAACAGTGACAGTACATTGGGTGCATTCTCTACTTATGAACAATCTATAACTAAATAGTTTAGCAAAACTTGCCAGAGCTTGCATTTTTCCATATTAAAGTTCAAAAGCAACTATGATTACATAACACTTAATCATTTGTTGTGTAAGTTCAACAAATGCCCGCTGATGCTAAAATATATTTAGTCACATTTAATGCTGTGAGTCATCAAAACAGGTTAGTGTTTGTTAAAACTCTCAAAGTTGCACAAAATACAACATGTTTTCAAATGAAGTACATGCTGGACTACAAATACCAGATGCATCTTAATTGCTTACCTATATCATACAATATATTTTTAAGCATTTATTTAACCAGTTTATTGTTTGAAAAGATGAATGATGCGTCATCGTTGTTAGGACTGTTTGTACAAAGTTGCTAATGTCACAGTGAACATAACAAGAGGATAATAAACAACTTGATCATAGATCATTGATTGAGAAACAGTACTAGCAGTGAAAATCAAAATGGGTGATAAGTTACTCATAAACACAGGCGAGTGGAGTTGCCAAAAATAGTACTTCAGCATATTTTTACCTTAAGTAAAAAGTAAAATGTTGCCGTTCAAGGAATTACACAAGTAAGAGTACAAATCTATTTTGCTTCTCCAGTACCGAGTAATAGATCAGAGCATCTGATTTAATATTTAGAAATCACTGAATCATTTATGGTTCCCTTGACTGGCTTGTCAGATAAGGTGCAGAGCAATGTCTTAGTAACTTTGCAGGCGTTTCATAGTCTTTTCATTTTTGGATGATTTATATGAACTACTCAGAAATCATCCACAAGATCCTATTTACAAGTACCAGATGAAGTAGGTAGTCAATAGCCATATCAGACTTCAGATTTTTATTTGTAAAATATTTCCTTCTACTTCAGAACTAAGCAGTATTTTGTGTTGGTCTAACACAGTCAAAATTCAATTAAAATTCTTTGAAGTTTCAGTTTGTAATATTACAATTCTTTTATATTTTTTTAAATCATGCTGCATTAGCATAAGTCTGTGCTTAACTCAGCATAGTAAATGTTCACATGAAGCCTCTTGCAGTTTAGTTTTAGCTAAAGCATCACTAATTTTATTGTTCTGGGAATCCTTGGACCGGTAACACGCAATAGGTTTGCACAGTCACCAGGATCACGATGACAAGCAAAGCTTAGCAAATTAGTTCAGCTTCCGCGTTGAGAGAGATGTTGCTCCATGTTTTCATAAATCTTAAATACAACAGGTTTATGATGTCAGTGTGAGATAATGAAAGTATAAATTCATAAAGTTAAATAATTATTAAAAACCATGTCCGTATCTAACATCAGGCACAAAGGAATATCTGCAGATTATAGCTGACATCTCATTAAATTACAAAAAGTTTATTGGTCAGATGGTAATGAGTGCTTTTTCTTTATTTTTTTCTCTTGATAGAAGTTGTACTACAACATAAACTTGAAATTACTATCTTGTCAAATTCTTAAACCATTACAAATACTGGTAATTGATAGTTCTTTAGAGAAAGCTTCATTGGGTATTATTTGGTAAAACAAATGCAAGGTTCTGAGCTACAACTAAAAAAGTAAATGAGCTCTAATTATTTGCTTAACGTTGCTTCCACATCAGTTGGTTCTGCTTTTTTTATAAAGTGCCCCGAGGCAACTTTTGTTCTGAATTTGTATCTTAAAAATAAACTGAAGCAAACTGAAAAAATAAATAAATAACTGGAGTAGTACAGAATTTGTAGACCAGCGATGTCCAAGCTCACACAGGTTTGTACTGAGACAGCAATACTCCCTGTTACCTAACTCTGTCTCTAATAAATTGTACAGACTGAAAACAAGTGTGTTGCAACTGAGCTCCTGTGATGAAGTCATTCAGTTAATAAAAGTAGAATGATGCCCCCTTGTGGAATTGTTTTTCCTTTGCGTTCCTATGAAGCTATCAGCAAATCCAACATAAAATATATAGCTAATCAAAATATGTTTTTTTTAATGAAAAAAAATCTGGAGTTTTATGCACATTTAGCATTACCTTTAGGTGTAGGTATGGGCAGGGAAATTTCAGTTACTGAAATGTGTAAAATAATGCAATAAATACTTGTATGTAATTTATGACCATTTCTATTCAATTTTAAAGTCGACCAGTGTGTTGAGGAAAGTTTAATCTACATCTCTTAGCACAGACGCCTATTCCACCTAGCCACTCTTCAAAATAGAGAAAACAGGAGAACATCCAAAGACCTATGTCTATGTCTGAGTACCATCATATACCTGTAAACCGCAGCAAAACCTGTCTACCAGAGTACATGTCTATATCTATAATTACAAAGTTTAAAACAAGTGTAACAGCGAAAACAAAGCTGGAGGACTCAAATTATCTGGCCACCATGTTCAGTGACCAAGATGATGAGAGAGAGAAAAAAAAACATACAGATCTTCACTGTTGGAGGACGGCTGTGAAACTTTGTATCACAGCTTCTTTGGCACTAATTGGGAAAAACCTTTAGCAGTGGTCCTAATAATTCTGGAACAAGTTGAGTTCATGCATCTGAGACTAAACATCAAGTTCCTAAAACCTTAAAGGGTATTTTGCCATTATATAAACACTTCATAATTCTCCCTTTATTGCTTGGAGCTCTGATAAACTTAGCTACAATTACCCCCAGCAATTTTTCCATTTCTGTAACTTTCCATCCACCCTTCCTGCAGCAATTTGACCCTTGCTCTCGCCCTGTTCTTCTCCAAGTTTGTTATTGCAACCTAAGGTGTTTGTAAGATTCCATGTAAAGTGAAAACTTGTCATTACACAAACCTCTGCGTTTTCACTAACCTGAACCTCACATCCATTCCAGGAAGTTCATCTGACTTGCATTGTTGAGGTTATACCTCCGACGTTTAGGGCCGGTTTGCTTACCTATGGTAGCATAAAAAAATGTAGTTTTAAAAATATGATGCCTGTGAGGGTTCTCACATAAACCAGCCAGAGAGTTATTTTTTTGTGTGGTTGTCCCAATTTTGCAACTTGGTAGGTGGTAGGTCCAAGCTGTTTTGCCACCTCAAATGGTCCCTGCCACTTGGCCAACAGCTTACTCTTCCTTGATGGTAGCATAACCAGAACCGTCTTCTGGTACTTTTGGGCTTCTGCCATGTACTGCTGGGCCAAAGTCGTCATCTTTTGTAGCCTCTCTCTCATTTGCATAACATAAGAGATAACATTAACAGGCCCCTCCCTCCCCTCTTCTCTAACCCAGGTCTCCTTTAATAGTGTCAGAGGTCCCCTCACCTCATGACCATATAAAAGTTCAAAAGGAGAGAACCCGGTGGAGGCCTGGTACTTCTTTATAGGCAAAGAGGAGATAAGGCAACCATTGATCCCAATCGGAGCCAGTTTCATCCACAAACCTACGGAGCATCTGCTTGAGTGTTTGGTTAAATCTCTCCGTGAGCCCGTCTGTCTGTGGATGGTATGGGGTAGTTCTAACACCCTTAATCCCCAGCAGCTGATATACCTGCTTTAGGAGAGTAGACATGAAGTTAGTGCCTTGATCTGTCACAATTTCACAGGGAAATCCAACCCTTGAAAAAAGTTGCACCAAGGAGAAAGCCACAGCTCTTGCTTTAATCGTCTTTAATGGGAACACTTCTGGGTACTTGGTTGCATAGTCTGTTATCACCAGCATATATCTGTGTCCAGATTTGCTTTTTTCAAGTGGACCCACAATGTCCATAGCCAAGCGCTCAAAAGGCGTCTCAATTAGGGGAAGAGGCTGCAGTGGTGCTCTGGAAGGAAACTTATTGGAGGTTAATTGGCACTGAGGGCAGGTCCTACAGAACTGGGTAACATCAGTCCGCAATCCAGGCCAGTAGAAATGGCGCTTGATACGAGCCAGGGTCTTATGGCTCCCTAGGTGGCCAGCCCAGGGAACTGAGTGGCCCAAAATAAGCACCATCTCTCTTGCATCCTTAGGGACTACAAGTTGTTTAAATGCCCCCTGTTGGCGGTAAAGGATATTTTTCTGTAGAACAAACTCTTCAGCACCATCTCTATGGTCACCTTTCTGAGGTTCTTTGGCTTTCAGAAAAAGAGCAGCCAGACTGGTGTCATCACGCTGGATTTGAGCCATATTTAAAGGCACCTTAAACCCTATGGCAGATCCTGAACTCCTTCTGTAGATGTAACAGGTGTATGCAGAAACTTTTCCCGTCTCTTTTGTCGACATGATTTTCTAGATTTTCCAGGCTGCACATCCAACTCTGCATCATAAAAAGGCAGCACACTCAGAATTGGAGGAGACTCTTCTGGCTGTTTTGCCTGAGAACGAGTCACTACATTGCAGCTCTGTGGTTTGTGTAGCAAGTCCAACAAAACAGGTAAATCACTACCCAATACTACTGGAAAAGGGAGACTTTCTGCAACCCCAACCTTCAGTACGTATATTTGTCCTTGCACTTCAATATAAATATCCGCTGTGGGGTATGGCCTTTCATCACCATGCACACATCGGTTAGAGATGGTGTCAGAAGTGCAAATTATATTAGTTGGAACTAGCTTTCTTTCAACAAGAGTCTGAATACTCCCAGTGTCAATTAAAACCTTCACACTTTTCCCATTAACTTTAACCTCACTCAGTTTCACAGACTGTCCAACACTTATGCAATTGTCACTTTTAAATGGGACAATACACAGCTGAGTGAGTTTGGGAGGGTTTTTTGGACACATGGGTTTTGTATGGCCTTCCTGACCACACAAATAACAAACAGGCACTTTATTGTATTGCTTGGGTGTTGTGCTTATTGACTGGTTTTCCCTTAGGAAGGCCTTACCCACGGCAGATATACTCTTTTGGTGATGTTGTATAGGTGCAGCTCTGCGTGTGTCTTTAGATGCCTTCCAAGAGGAGTAACTCCATGGTTGTCCTTTCCGTCTTGCAGCCACAAACACCTCAGCAAGTGCAGCAGCTTTGGAAGCTGTTGGAGGATCATGTTCCCGGACCCAAACCTGAAGCTCAGGAGAAAGCATGCGGAGATATTGCTCCAACACAATAACTTCACCAATGGCTTTCACTGTTTTACCTCTAGGTTGGAGACGACTTTGTGCTCCCCTGGCAGCGGATCTTTATTCTGTGGTTCTGGTTCCTCTGAATCAGAGTTTTCCCACTTAGCAGGTTCAGAAGTTGAAAAGGTTTGGGCCTGCACTTCTGATTGTAAAAGACTGAATTGGTGCTGGAGAGACCTGATCTGTTGATCTTGTCGAGCTGCTTCCTCTCTCATCGTTCTATTCTGTTCCTCCTGCTGACTCATGTGGGCACGAAGAATATTGACAAGATCAGTATATGTTGGTTCTTTCACCTCTTCACCCTCAGTGCCTACATCTCCTCCAGATGCTCCTGCTTCAGTGCAATCAGTCTGCTCATCAAGGTCTGCTGTTCCTTGAGGCTCCACCAAATTGCCTCGTTTACTCCTTCCTCCACGCTGCATGTTTCAATCATCAGGGTGGTAATGAAAAAAAACTTTACATTCTGGCGGGTAGGATCCCACTTCTGACACCAAATGTGAGGGTTCTCACATAAACCAGCCAGAGAGATGCTGAATGGATTCAAAAAATTATCTTAATTTATTACAAGAAAGTTCAAAAATAATTAAACAATGAAGAACCGGGCCCAAAAACTGAGATCAACGTAATAAACTCCAACTCAGGTACTAACACAAAGAACTCAAGCACAAAACTGACCTAACAAACAAGACATGAGGGAAACCTAAATAGTGGCTGATCACACCACTGCTGACACACAAGGGTTAATTAAACATACAAAAACTTAAACAAATATTAATCAATACAATATCAAATCTTTAAGTTAAACAAAATCAAAATGAAACTACCAAATAAAGGAAGCATTAAAGAAATGGTCAAATTAAATTAAAGAAAACCAAATTTCCCCTGGTGTCATAATTCTCCCTTTATTTCTTGGAGCTCTGATAAACTTAGCTACAATTACCCCCAGCAATTTTTCCATTTCTGTAACTTTCCATCCACCCTTCCTGCAGCATTTTGACCCTTGCTCTCGCCCTGTTCTTCTCCAGGTTTGTTATTGCAACCTGAGGTGTTTGTGATTCCATGTAAAGTGAAAACTTATTGTCATTACACAAACCTCTGCGTTTTCACTAACTAACCTGAACCCCATCTCCATTCCAGGAAGTTCATCTGACTTGCATTGGTGATGTTATACCGCCGACGTTTAGGGCCGATTTGCTTACCTATGGTAGCATAAAAAAATTTTGTTTTAAAAATATGATGCCAAAGAAAGCAGGTAAGCAATCTAAATTAACTCCCTTAAATTGTCTAAGAAACATAATTTCTTTAAGTTAGAAACCAAAATTTACATTCAGATGTAAAAGACAGAGTACAACTACTGCAGTTGTACCCTTTATTGATATCAGTTTCCGACACTGATAGCAGGAAAACAAACCACTGCTTAAAGTCAAGCTTCAGTTTCATTGTGTTTTGGAAAATGTTGTCAGATGCAAAGAAATATTCACATGACTCCTTTGCATGATTTAACCAGGAGATGACAGTGGATCACAGAGGCTGCATAATGTGCTTTACTACTACAGAATTATAGGTGCTTTCCATTTTATTTAATGGATCAACACAATGTAGTGCAGAAGTGGAAAGTAGAAGGTTTTTGTTTTGTTTTATAAATAGAAATTTTATCACAATAAAGTTCAACACAACCAATGAAATATACAAGGCCAGTTTGTGTATGATCTAAGCATAGTATCAATAAAACCATGATTAGATGACATAAGAGATTTAACAGCATCTTATGGACCAGGAATCCTCAAATCCAGGTCTTGAGGGTCAGAGTCCCTTGGGTCATGTGTCCCTTGTTCTGCATCTGAATCTCTGAATCAAATGGATGAATTACTTTCTCAGGACAAAGTGGTCGAATTGCTAAAGTAGATGGACTTAAATCTCTCAGAGGCCGGTTCACATTCCAGGTCTGTAACACTAAACACACAAACAGAGCTACTATAAGATTAAGATGAAAGGACACCCATGAGTTAGAATGACTAAGTCAAAGTCCAGAACTCAATCCCATAAAGGCATTTTGAGATTTGACTTGAGAATGCCAAGTCCAAACTGACTTGCCTTGAACTTATTTAGCCGAGGTTAACTGTCATAAAATCCGGTGTTGAGATGCATAACGCCGGTGCAGACATACACCAGTGTGTTGCAACAAACCACATTCTGACTACAGACACAACACTGGTGAACTGGTGACCTATCCAGAGTGTGCACTGGCCTTTTAGTCAATGACATCTGGGATGGGCTCCAACAAACATGCAGCTATGAACAGGATGAAGCAGGTTTGGAGGATCTGAACTTTAACTGGGGGTCATTTCATCTCAACACCCCCACTTTGAACTCCACAATCAAATGTGAGAAGACTTAGACCGATTTTTGTTAGATGTCCTTAAAGCATGTTTTCAGTTACTGTAACCCTCCCTCCCTCTACTTATTAGCACTTCAAGGACTCAAACACTTGGATATAACACTGATTGTTGTGTAAGACTGCTGACGTACTGAGGGGGAGAATGTCCTCTGTAATCTGGGACATTAGTCAAACAGCTCAAGTCATTTCCAACAAATGTTACCCTTTGCGCTTCAGTCCTGACATACTTTAGTTTAAACAGTAACTTTAAGAAAACACCTTGATTGACTAATGTTATTTTTCCCCCAAAAGGTAAGAATGGAAATTCACAGTTAGCATCTAAATGGCATTCTCTAAAGATGATAAGACACAAAGAAAATGCCAGTATAGAACGTGTAATAAAGTTAAACTTTTATTGCAAACCAAACATGGTCACAAAAACAATTTTACAATTTACAGTACATTAAACATGAATAGTTACATATACATATTAAAGCATACCTTTAGTCAATTTCTTGTTCAATATACATTAAAACTAGTACACATGACTCCAAATATACAATTAACTTAAATACCGTCCAAAATGCATAACAGCAATATTAAAGTGGAATGTTCAGTTTGAATGTTTATGAGCCTGTCTGCAGGCCGTCGTTACATCAGTGTGAGGCAATTTGGAAGACTAAAAGAGGGGGGACGTGGCTGGCCAGCTAAAAGAGCGGGACGAGAACTCCTCGACACACGCCGCTCATTCTCAGCCCAGCAGCAGTGCTCTCTTTTCACCTCTCCATCCGTAATGTGCAAATGAAGGTATGAAACATCATTTGAGTCCCTACATCAAACAAGTTCAAACTTAGTGTTACATCCTCAGATGATTACAAAAAATATATAGATATACACATACAGTAAAGCGGGATAATTCATCTCAGTTCACCTGCCTAGGTAGATGAAACTGCAGCGTCCACACAGAAAAAAACCCAAATGACTTGACTTCTGATGGAGAGAGAGAAAATACAGGCACCTCTAAGAGAAATGGAACGCCCCCCTCTGTAACATTTAGCTTCTTCTGACTCCCTTTTTTAAATAATAATAATTAAAAAAAAAAAAAAAAGTACAAGAGAAGAAACAAAAGCACCAAAAATGTATAACATCTCTGGTCAAGCTTAGGATGTAGCTCCCCCTAGTGGAGGGAAGATGTTTTCGCTACAAGGAATGGAAATTTATCCCAGTTTTTTTTTTAACTGTTTTACTGTCCAGCCTTCATCTAATGACAAAAGGTGGAAGTTTTGTTGTGTGCTTGTCAGTTGGGACATAGAGGAAGCTGTTCAGCTGCCTGAACTCTGTGCAAAAATCCTCCGTTAGCAGGTAAAGCGTGGGAATTTAAGTCTCAAAGGAGACTCGGGAATGGAGGAAAACAATCCCAACCTATTAATTACAGCAGACATTCCCTCTTTGCGAGTGTCTGAAATGCACTCAAGTGTTAAAGAGAAGATGACAGGTACACGTGCTGTTGATGGGCTCTCACAGGGCCTGGTTTGGGAGTAAACCATCAATCTGATGGGAAACAACGGGCGGGGATCAAGATCAAGACGCAAGTCCACTGACATGGCACAGTGAATCTATGTCCAGTGAGTGAAAACCAGTGTCCACACTGAGCGCCTGTGTTTGAGTCCTATAAGTAGGAGTCCATTGACGGGGCATAGGAAAAGCCCTCGAAGGCCTCGGCTGCCTCTTTGATGCTGGCAGTGGCGAGGACGCAGTCCGGGGAGCAGCCGATGGAGCTTGGGACCGGTTCGTCCGTGAACTCCGGATCAAAGTGCCGCAGGTCGTTAGGTCCCGTCTGTGGGAGAGAGAGAGAAAGTAAAAGAGAGAGGGAGAGAGAGGGGATTAGTGATGCTTTCCAGCACTTTGCCATAACTGGACATGCTCAGAATCACACAGCAGATGTTCCATGCCTTTGATCTTGTTGCGTAAGCATAAATAAGGGAGTAAATAAAGTAACTAGGTTTGGGCCGGTATAAAATTTTCACAATGGTGTCAAGGTGATGACACAAAAATCATGCTATTTAAAACAGCTTGGGAAGCAGCTTTTTGACTTTCATTTAAATAAGTGTGTGACAGCCTCGGCCTCGCAGCTTATCTATCTGTGTTTTCTGTAAGGAGTCGCAATACCTAGCAGGGAAATTTGAAATTATACTTGTGCGCATAGCAAAAGTTGTGACCATTTTTCAACCAGCTGGTTATTAGTGCACAGCAGCATGTGCAGGATGGGGAATGCTGCATTACTCTATGCACTGACAATTACTTTGACACCTAATTCAAAGGACATTAAACCATAGAAACACCATGAGGAAAATATATTTTGCTATATCGGAGCCATAACTGCTAAACACCTCAGTAATACCTCGATACCAGTAAACAGCCCATGCCTAATAGTGCGCTAAATCAAAAAGCATTTTAAGAATCTTACCACGTTAGGGTTGAAGGGAGGCGTCATCTTCTTGGCATTAAGCTCATCCCAGTTGATAGGAGAGAAGAATATGTGGTTCTTGATTTCGATCTGAGGAAAACATACAGGGAAAATACATTCAAAATTGTCCATCAACACATATGAGCACACGGACAGTAAAACGCATGTGTGAATACTCACAAAGTCCTCTGTGCAGCCCAGCCTCTTGGTGCGGTCTTTTTGTAGTAGTCCCTCCAACAAGTGTCTGGCTGCATTGGAGATGTTGGGTTTCAGCTGCAGAGGCTTGTTCAGGATGTTGTCGTACATTTCTGCTGTGTTTCGGCTGTAGAACGGAGGCTGCAGAGGAGGCAAGGTGAAAACATTTAATACCAACTAAACATCGTTTATGCATTGAGTGTGTATTATCTAAAGGGGAGACTTTGCAAGTATTAGGAGCTACTTACCAGGCCATACAGCATCTCGTAAAGAACAGCTCCTAAGCACCACCAGTCTACTGTCCTGTCATATGGCTGCTTGTGTAGCACCTCAGGAGCCAAATACTATAAAGAAAAACAAAGGAATTACACTCAAACCAAAGCAGCAATAAAGACTTACGAGTTAAGAAAAAAAAAATGTCTCCTTACCTCTGGCGTACCGCAGAATGTCGACGTGGTCCCATTGGGTTCGATATTCTCCTTGCACAGGCCAAAATCTGTGAGGATGATGTGGCCCTGCGAGTCCAGCAGGATGTTCTCTGGCTTCAGGTCTCTGTAGACGATGTTGAGGGAGTGCAGGTATCCCAGTGCGCTCGCGATCTCTGCTGCATAGAACCTGGCTCTGGGCTCCAGGAAGCAGCGCTCTCTCTGAAGGTGGTAGAACAACTGCAGCAAAAGAAGGACACACAAGGAAAAAAGAAAAAAATAAAGGTTTTATATTATTATTTGCTTTCCTGAAATTGCAATGTAGAAATGAGAGAAAGAACAAGAAATAAATCGATAGGAGAATCGACAGGAGAAAAGACCAATTTTAAAAAAAAGACAGCGAAGAGAGGAAACCGGATGAGAGGAAATGAAAAGGCAGGAAGGTGACTAGCTTAAAAAGGTTTGACAGATGAAACCAAAGCCAAAGGTGGAGAGAAACAGAGAGAAAGAGAGAGCGAGAGAGAGATAGTGAGCTAGGGCAGCAGGATGAAGGGGAAGAGAAGAAAAAAAAGGAAGAGTAAATGTGCTCCACTTCCTGATGAGGTTCATATTTAATCACCACTGTCTTTGCTTGTGCAACAATCACAGGAAATTAGCTCCATTAGACACACACAGTCTCTGTGGCGCTGCTAATTTTGGAGCCGAGTTTCTCTCCCTGCTGTCCAAGCCCACCCCATGGTTTCCTGAGCGGTGTTCCCCCCCAGTAAAACAAAAAAGGAAAGAAAAATCTGCCGGATTTCCCCTGCGCCTCACCGGGACAAGAGTCATTCTCTAAAATCTATTGCCAGACTTCACCCTTAAAAATATTCTCCCTGCTTCATTGGGATTTTGCATTTTGTGGCTCCTTCTCAACTTCCACTATGAAAAGTATTTAAAATTCTAGCCAAATAAAATGCACGCACACACTCTTCCCTACCATCTTTGCTTTTTTTTTTAAAAATCCAGTTTCCCTTATAGATTCACTTAAGCAGAACAACTCACCTCTCCTCCGTTGATGTAGTCCAAGACGAAGTAAAGCTTGTCCGCCGTTTGGAAAGAATAATGCAGGCCCACTAAGAACGGATGCTTGACATTCTTCAACAATACATTCCTCTCTGACATGATGTGCTTCTCCTGAAATGAGGACAAAACAAGTGCTTAGAGAGGCTTTCCCACAAACACACCCACTGACGCACCAGGCTGTTTACAGGTGCGCATTTCTAGATGCGGGCATGTCATCGCCTACCTCTTTTTTCTTGAGAATGGCCTTCTTCTGCAAAACTTTGACTGCGAAAAACTGGTCGTCTGTGCGGTGACGAGCAAGCAGCACCTTGCCGAAGCTGCCCTTGCCGATCACTTTGAGGAAGTGGAAGTCGCTGGGCTTGGCTGAGGGATTGGATGACGGTCCGAGGTTGATCTGCTGGGACGGACTGGGCTGTGAGGATGCAAATGTGAACAGATGAGAGTTTAGTCAGAACGCATCGCTGCAAGAAGACACCTGAAAAAATAAAATAAAATAAGTGGACTACTCACAGGAGGAGAGGGGTTTGAGTTCATGAGCTCGGGGTCCTGTGGAGGAGTCAAGTTCAGGATCGACTGCACTTCAGGACTGGAGGAAAAGCAAAACACAAAGTTTGAGCACAAATGAAAACAATAATCGGTTGTTCTGAATCATCAAACAGCTGATCTGGGAGTCTGATTAGGTCAGAAAGTTCCGCCAGAGGACAAACCACATGATTTTCAGCTTCGAGTTTCCCAACGTTTTTTGTCCTCTGGTGGAGGCAGAACAATAACATGAGTCAGATGGTACTCACTGCTTGCAGGCGTAGGAGTTGGTGGAGAGCTTCTGAATGAAGTCGTTCAGACCCATCCTCCTCTGTTTCATAAAAGCTGCAAAACAATAACAAGAAGAAGGAAGAAAAAAGAAAATACATAAGACTCCAAGAATAAAAACTGAGGAGGGTAGGAAACACTTCAACGCGTCAAGTCTTAGTCCGTACCAGTGACTAACTCCACAAGCCCTCTGGTCTTTGAGTAAGTCAAGGCAGGTTTCTCTGTTTCTGTTTTGATCGTCATGGTGAGCGTCAAGAGCCGCTCCGCACTCATCCAAAATATAAAACACAAGTTGTGACTGTACGCCTCCAACTCCCGGTTTTATAAGGAGGCCTAAGGAGGGAGGAGCTGACCGCGCCTGCTGGAAGGCGTGGAAACGCTCAGCTTCGGTAAATACACTATGAGGTGATCGATCCGTTTTAGACCAATAGAGGGCATCTGCGCGCTGACGCGTCGGTGCCGTACCTTCCAGTGCGCTTGCGTCATTGGCGTTAAGGGAAGAAAAAAAAAACTTGCTAAACAGTTAACTGGGACTTTTCTGCTTGCGCGTAGGTTTGTGCAATTCCGTGACTACTCTGGTTATGTAACGTCATAAGTCCGCACAAACCAGCAAATGCAAAAATAAAGCCTTCCGCTAACATTTCAGTTTTAAAATACAAACTACATTACAAATATATAGGTTTGCATCAGTTTTGAATATTGCCTTAAAAAAATAGTTCACCATACTAAGGTAGCAAAAATACTGACATACACTTTTAATTGTAAGACAAAAATGAATGATTTGATCGGTTTTGCGGGCCTGGCTCTTCCCTGAAAGAGCAGAGAAGAGTAGAGGCACAAAAGAAAGGGAAAGGGGGGAGGGAGGGAGAGCCTGGGCGCAGGGGAGGCCGCATGCCAAGAAAAGCCGCTGCAAGTGGAAAAGTACAGAGTGAGAAACTCCTGAACACCTCTCGTCTGAGGAAGAAGAAAAAAAAAAGAAAAGAAAAACCAATCTGCAACAGCTGCCTCTCAGAATGTGAATTGAAAGCGGAGAGAATCACAACTTTACACTAAGTTTGGAGCGTCAAGCGAGGAGCAGTTACATGAAGCACCTGGCTCAAATTTAACCTACATCCCTCTGAGGAATGAGAGTGAACTGTGCGTAAGAAGATATCACCGTCGACTGCCAAGTTTCGCCCAAAAGGAACAGATCGCCGTGCGTAAAAGACGCAGAGGTCGAAACCGGGCGGTAAACGGGTTTCACCGCTGTCACATCAAGCGGCGGTGACAGACGTCGCCTTGAGTATTACAGTGAAGCATAAAAGTCCCCGCATTTGGTCAACAAAAACGAAAACAAACCTTTAAGCTCCGAACGAGTTCTCATTACGCTTTCCTGCAGCAGCTCCAGAGAGTTCAACAAGTCACAGGAGACAGCTGCCAAGGCTGCCAAGGCTGCCGAGACACTTATAGCTGCGGGACTCCCTATCAACGAGGAGTTTCCATAGATAAGTGCATCATAAATCCAAGTCGCCGAATAAATGTTTCGCAACCCACGTCTGCCTGCGCTTTCCCTCTCTCGTTCGGGCACAGAAAGTGGGTTAGAAGAGATTGGTGATTCCCCATCCCCAGAAATAACGCTTTTCTACTTACAAGTCAAAGAGGCCGTTTTGTCTTTCATAAGGATGCCTTTTAACTCCCCGGATCACAACAAGCAGAGAGGCTGCGGGCTCCTCGGCAGCGGTGGAATCAAACTACAGCGCATTCCTCTTCTTGGAGAGCTTCTTTCAGGACTTTTTTTTCCCCTCTTCATTTTAATCAGGGCGGAGACGCACCGCCTCTATTTCCTTGCATTCCAAGTTTTGTGTTTCACGGGTGGTTGCATGACTTTTCGCGAGGGAGGAGAGAGGGAGGGGGGGGGGGCGATGAATGAATGGAGCCTTCAAATGCTTCCCGTGAGATCAAACTGTCAAGTTCAAGCCTCATCATAACAGCCGCCGCATCCACAATTGTTTGATTAGAAACTGTTTAGAAGCCTTTGTTTTTCTCGTTCTTTTAATAAATGACAAGAAACAATGAGCGAGCGGAGCATCCAGTGTAAGATGGGGTTTGTTTCGACCTAATCAATAGTCCAGCTTCAGCATCAGCATCGCACTTCAAATCCCATCCGTCGCATAAAGAATGGAGTAGATTGTTAGCTCAACACTAAATCAGGGATTTTGTAGTGTATTACTTATTATTATCCAAAAAATGTCGGATTTGTTTTGTTGATATGCATCAATAACAATGTAATATACTTCTTTCCATTTTATAAAACTCTAACACAATATGTCCACAAACTGCTATTTCGCAGTGTAGTGAGTGATGCTGGTTTAATCAGATAAAGAAGAGCCAATAAAAGTTTATATGAGCTACTTTCATCATATTCTATATGCACTCCATGACAACCATTTTGGATACCAAACTCAGTATATGTTATTGTTGTATTTATAACTATGAAGTTGGGTACATCATATGTGAATAAAGCCAATGCTGAAGAAACTGGTTGTTTGCAGAGAGAGAGATGTATCCAAGCATATTAATGTAAGGTTGAGTGGAAGAAAAAACTGAGTTTGAAAAACTATTGCAAAAGCAGTCACACAGAGGTAGCTTGTTCTATTCCTGAACCATTTGTGTTCAGAGATTAAAGTGACAGAGTGTGGGGTAGAAGTGGACAATCCATACAAGTGGATTGTGTGGATTGTCTTATATGGTTTATGTAGCATAAGACAGTTTATATACCATTTTATCTAGAAAGGTTTAGGATGCCTACTCATTTTTCATCAAAGTCTTATGCCCTAACACAATAAACGCTTCTTATTTTTGGTTTCTTTTCAATAACATGGGTGGACAGACTAATCAGTTCAAATTTCACTTCGCTCTTTAAAACCCTGTTAGTTGTCAAACCTCCCAATTTTCTACTCAGAAATCTGAACTTATTAAAATATAATGCATGCAACCTGTACACAAATTAGCTTTGTTCAACTCCCCCAGTTTGTCAGTGCAATAAAAAAGAAAAAAAACTTTCCTCTTTAGAAAAACAGATCTTTCACCCAGCTTTGTTTCTAGCTGAGACTGTTCACACTGGACTCTGCTTTGGAAATTTACTGGGTTTGTAGGGGGTTTAAGTTTGGCAGCTGACAAGGAATACCGTTGACAATTATTAACCCCATCTCCTGACAAATGTGCTATTTTAATATTTTGACCCAAATGTTTTCTAAAAATAGTGTTTGGAAGATTTTTTTTTTTCAAAATAAATGTGTCATCCTTTTTTAATGATGTTTGTTGTGATACTTACATACATTTTAGTGACAGAATTTTCAATCGGATTGAAATAATCACAGTTAAAGCTAAGATATGCGTATTTAACAGGAACAAATGAATAATCCTTATAATTGTCCGCCATTTGTTTTTGCTCACTTGTTTAGTTATTTTTTTCACTCTTCAATTAGTAGACGGTAATAATCACAAACATAAAACTTGTATGACGCCAAGAACAGGCCTGTTTTTGTGTCGTCTTTTGTGTCAATTTGTACCTCAAAGTTTTAGAGCCAAGAGAAAATCTGTGTAGTGAAAATGCCAAAATCTCAGTTGATGACTTTCACCCTCTGATGATTTAGTTGATGAAAGTCACTATTCACAAAGTTGGAGGTGAAAATTCATGCTTTTGTGTCTCAGCTGCACTCTGCACAGTTATTATTTAAATGACAGACAAAGAGATCCAAAGACAGGCAAGCCATCAAAGCTAAATTATAGCTTAGAGGAAACTAATGCGGATGGATTTTTAAAAATGACCCTCATTTTATTCTTTTTTTCTTTTTTTTTTTGATGTCACTTCTTATTCAATAATCCAGGTCAAAGCTGCCATTAAACTGTTTGTTGCAGCCACCTGATGCACATAGACACAAATGAACAAAACTGAGGGGGCAAATAAAACCTGCAGGGAGTCAAAAGCGCACACACACACACACACACACACACACACACACACACACACACACACACACACACACACACACACACACACACACACAAAGAGAAGCTGGAGGACAAAGCACACCTGCAGAGAGACAACCGAGAATACATTTTTCCGAAAGGGCATTCTTTCTAAACCCTTTCAAGGTGTCCTTCATGTCTCTCTCACATTGCACAGCCAGAAACTTTGCTACACTTTTATACTGTTCGGTTTGACAAAGACGTTTTCTTGCCTTGAGACAGCGCAGGTGGCAGCGGTGCCATCTTTCACAGCACCAGGAACAAAGACATCATCCTCATGGGACATAAACTGAGATGAGCAAGGGTAAACAACACGTGCCGAGCATCAAGTGCTCCTCTTTTTTCAAAAGAGAATAATAAAACTCCTTGGAAAGCAAAGAAATAAGCTGTGACAAGGTTCTTTTTTCTCGGCAAAAACCTTTAGAAGAACATAGCTGAAGGTTGAAAAGGATGTTGAAGAAGACTCTACATTACCTCTCTTGGAGTAAATGTTCCTCTGTCGGGTTTCGCACGTGAGGCTCAAATACCAAAGAACCGAATAAAACGAGAAGGAGGCGGCGGAAGAAGAGAGGGGGGCGATTCCTCCCAGTGTTTTTCCTCTCTGGCTCTCATTTGTTTCTGAATTCACAGGCTGCTCAGTACCCAGGCCCCAAACAAGCGGAGGCTCCACGAACACTCGATTTGTGTATTATTTGTTACCCCCCTTTATGTGTGTTCTTGGCACGAGTGGGTTATATAACCAAGTAGCGGTGACAGTGTGTTCAAACCCACCAAAGGCGCTGACTCACACACTTTCCATAACACTCTGTGGGCCATTTTGCCAAAGGACATAAAGGCTTTGCTTTGGTGCGGGACATGAGAAGTGTAGTAAGAATCCCACTCACTGTACACACTCAGAATGTCCTCGTATTCACCCTGTCTGAGTCAGACGGCATCTGTCCATCACATCTTTGTGGTAATGACCGCTTTTTCTGCCGAAGATAAAGAGGATGTTTGGGAATCAGATGCTCTGCTGATGAATGTGAATAGGCCTCAGTGATAGCATTACATAAAACCCTCTTATTCTAATGAGGACAGCCAGGCCTTTATTGTATAAATGGACATATATACGTGGCCTACTTATCATCTCGGCTCCTTCGATGGGAAATCGTGCGTGTCGGAGCTTCCAGGTTTGAGGTTTTTTGAGAAACATTTGTTGGCATGTTTCTTTAGCAGAATTGCTGTAAATCTGCTTTAATGTTTGGGCTGCGTTTCTTGAAATTAATGATAAGTTAGATTAAACATTCTTGGAGCATATATAAGCAGTATTCATAGCTTTGAACTTTATCACATCTTGTCACATTACAGTCGCAAAGTTTTACATATATAACATTTTTATGTGATAAAACAACATAAAATGGTAAATAATTGCTCCATGGTTTTTTTGTTTTGACTTTTTTTTGACATTTGAAAACTGTGCTACCCATTTGCACTTCAGAAGTCCATATTTAAGCATGTTCATTAGTTTGAATGGCCTGGTCAAAGTTTAGTGGACAAGGGGACCTGAAGATTAGTGCAACCACACTTTTTATCATTATTTCTAAGCAAAGAATGGAGACAGATTGAAATGTTGTAAAGAATTGATGACATCTTACCTCTTTTCCAACGGCAGGTCATGACGTCATCATTAAACAAACAACCGCATATAACATGTTGCAACATTCACCTCAGAATGTTCAGTGTTCTTGTGCATGAAGTATCTTTAAAGGATTTATAAAGTACATGTCTGTCCTACTATTTGTGAATATGTTTGTGCATTTGAGTGGGTGTGCCTGCTAAGCTGCTAAGGCAGGCTAGTACAAGTAAGTTTTATGGCCGAATGTTGTGAGAAGAAATTTGACGAGCACACACACACACACACACACACACACACACACACACACACACACACACACACACACACACACACACACACACACACTCACACTGTCAAATGCAGGCTTAATTACAGGTTAAATAATAGTGCCTGATAAAAAGCAGCACCACAGTTTGGAGTATAAATTCTGATTCATTGTGCTGCAGCTGGAAGATAAACTTACTGCTGCTTTTACTAAGGGTTCTTTTAACCAAGAGCCCTGTGTTAAACACACACACACACACGCACGCACCCACATATATGCAATTTACAGAATTTGTTTTTACAGAAAAAAATATTCTGTACGATTATACAGTCATAAGTGTTGTCCCTATATTCATTGCTACTATGTAATGAATATTACATAAATCCTGTTATTTTTTTATGTTTCTGTTTTGCTCATATTGTCACACTCATGACTAATTTGTTGTAAATGACTCAAATGTGCAACACCGTACATACGCTTTAAGCTCTCCTAAAGCCTCTAATTGCTGAACTAGGGTCGACAGGGTGTAGCGGTGTGACTGCAGAGGCCACAGGAGCAGGTTGTCAGCAGCTTCTATAATTGCTTGGATTTCTCTCTGCGCTCCAAATAAAATAAAAATAAAAACCTGTCTTTACTGACTGGCAGTCCACGGCCAATCTGAAGCACTTTGATAAAAAAGTGTCTCTTGTCACATTTCTTTCTGGGAATGTTCCATGAGGAGTACACACATCTTAAACTAAAATCGCTGCAGTTCCACAGAGCTATTAGCCCAGTTTTCTGCTTATCAACACTGACACAAATGCATTTCAATGTATATTGCTAATGTAGTATTCACTCACAACGTATGAGACTGACTGTTGTTACAGTTCATGATGAATAATCAACAATGAAGATTAATTTAGCAGCAATTAACTTATGTTTTCGGCACAATATTTTCTTCTCTGACAGTTTAGTTTTTGTAAAATAACTTTAGAAGTCTAAAAACCTGATATTTTTCCTTTTGCCATCAGAAACAACTAGCTAACAACTTGCAGCAACAAGTAGGGGAAGGGCAAACCATTTTATACTCCATACAATAGCTAACTATATTAATCTTGGCACAGTTTCCAGCATGTATTAAAACGAGTTTAAACTGCAGAAATGGCACAACAAAAATGTTTTCTTAGTGGTTCTCAAACTGACTTTTTGAAACCACAATTCACCAACTTTTAATTTACAGCAAAAGTAAAAGGTTATTTACATACTTAATTGCAATCATCATTAGTGATACCTCATCAAGGTATCAAAGGGCAAAACCAGTGGCCAGGAAAATTGAACTCAGTGTTTCACAAAATGTACAATTTACCAAGGAGGAATGACTGTTTCCACACATATTTCACTTATGAATGAAGTCAGGAATTAGAAATGTACTTTCATACTCATAAGGACATATGTAGTCGTCTGATGTAGTGTAAGTACACACATGATAACCCACATTCTCAAGCACCAACGCGTTTCACTCTAGTTCTTGTCCTTTATGGTGGACTGTCATTTACTCCTAAAGTAGAGTGCCAATGAAAATTAAAGTTCAGTGACTTTACTGCTACTTTGGCAATAAACAGAAATGGACTCTCACCTGGTTGCTCATATCTAGGATAAGCGGCAATGACACCAGTTCACACGCTATCAACAGCTGGACTGGGGTTGTAAACAGAGAAGGTCACTGAGCTTTGTGCAAAATGATCTGTCCTCAGCACTCTGTCTGAAACTACTGCTTTGGCACATTCAACAAAACAAACAGTAATCTGAGGTTTTTTTGACAACAGCAATTATCCCGGCAGTTTGGAGGTTGGCTCAGAGGACCAAGTGGTGAAGTAAGATCCAGTCATCGGATTTGGAAGAGAAGTTAACAACATTACAAGAGCAAAACAAAATAAATGGATCCTTTTAAAATTCAAGGCAAAAACAAAAAAAGTAATTAAACTTGGGGAATGGAAACGGCTGTAGAGTCACACACAGCTTTCAGACAGATGCAAGGAACGAGGTGGGAGGAAAAGGAGGAATTAGAGAACAAAAACAACAGGATTTGTTGTAGAATACTCACTGCTGTCGCCAGGGCAACAGTAGGTGTCCTGCTCTGACTCATTATGGTAGTACAGGTCCATTGCCTGGAGACAGAAATTAGGAAACTCTCAGAAAAACAATTTATCAAAGTATTCAAGACTAAGCATGTATATACTTATCCCAGTAGAATGCACTTTAGTGTATTACTGTGACCTAATTTCTGTTATAAAAAAATGCTTGATTAAAAATAAAAAGCATAAGACCTGACACATCAGGAAAAATTTTTCCTCTTTTCCACAGTGCAAGAATGATGGTTTTGTGAATGTTTGAATTCCTCTGAGAAAAAGTAATGGGCTTTCAGTTTGGAATGAATAAAAAAGCCTTTACTATAGACCTTTCATAAGCACTGCAAAACACTCCAAATTACCAATAACTACACAGTGGTGTAACACATATGCCCAAGTTGATTAGAAACAGAAGAAACAATTATTTCTAAAAATATTTTCTTTTTGCAATTTGGCCATAAATAATTTGTGTTAAGCCCTAGAGATCTACAATAAATCATTTAAAAGCCAGAAGGTTGAATTCACTTCAATAAGTCATTATATTAATGCAGATTTGCGTCAAACCCGCTTCGATCACAATTCTACTATTTTCTGAGGTAATGAAATGAGCGCCAACCTTAAAAGAATGACATTTGCCAAGTTAAAATGTTGGCCTCTTGTGCAGGTCGACTAATTATGTATACAAAGTGAGAAGTTTAAGAGAGAAACGGCTTGTTGGTCAATCTAAACATGGGGAAATAATTTTCATTTTGTGAATCATTAAGTCATGTCACATCTCTGAAGCAATTTTGTCAATTTTGATGCAATGACTGATGAGAATAGTGATAATTTATTGGAATGTTGAATTCACAGTGTTGAACTGGGTAGGTTATGTTACTTTTGCATTATGTTACCCAGTTGTTGTTTTTTTTTTCATTTTCATAATTAAAGATAACCCTTATCCCCTTACTAAGTTGTTAGTTGTTATCCAAATTAATCAGGACATTTTCAGTCATTTAGGCGTTCTGCGTCCTGAGGTGAGGGAATTTTCGTCATTTTTGCTAATTCTTATTAGGTCATTGCTGTGATATTTGAGTATCCATATAAATATTGAGTTGGATGCATGTTGGTACATACAGTGAGCTAAAGTTTTGAGGCCCAAAATGTGGAATTTCTCCAAAAAAATCCCCAAATTACATGGCAGCCTGACTCAGTGATACACAGTGAGAGTGTATGTTGAAAACAAATGTTTCTCCAGGGGTTTCCAATGCAAGTAAATTGTAAAATGAAAGAAGTTTTCAAACTCTAGCCATCTGACAGCTAATTTATCTTTTAAATCATTTTAATGAAAACAGAAAGCATACCAGTTTGAAAGTGGCTCTCAGGAAGGCACAGAATTAAAAATGTAAAGCTATGTACCACAGTTGTTATTTAGACCTGCCCCACTTTCCTCTTTTAATCAACATGATTAAACACCCTTCAGGGAATTATCAGTGGCATTTCCATAAAACTGGCCTGTTAGAGTTACGATAACACAACACATTATTTATTTTTTTAAGATGTTGCTGCCAGTCAACAACTTTCCAAAGTGCCTTGTGTTTGTTTTAAAACAGCGTTAGCCTAGTTTGGGATTCTCCCCAGCAACTCTATGTGGTTTCCCATGGGGCTTTTTTCTGAGACAATCTCAGGAGAGGCATGTGTATTGTCTGTTTATATGCATGTGGTTTATTACAGCTTCAGCTCTTTGTTCACTTATTCAGTGGTTATCCACCAATCACTTGATTTCCATTTAAGCTGTGTAGCTAACAGTAGCCTCATTCCTTTATCGTTTTTTCTCTTTGACACCTACGAGCATAGAGTTCCTGTTCACTGCTCCTTTTTCTGCCATCTATGCCTTCTTTCTTCTCCTTAAATTTACATGAAAATCTAACTATCTCCCATCTCTACCCCCACCCCAGGTTTCTCTCATGCCCTCTTTCTTTTATTGTTTATCAATTCAGCAGAGGTCTGATGGAGCGTATCCATAGAGATAGCGACAGAGAGTTAGGAGTTTCTAATCATTAATATTTCATGTCATATTTATTATTCTAAAAGAAGACTAGCTTTGGCTTTTTTGAGCCAGTAGAGTGTGCATGTTAGAGTTTGCATGAGGATTAATGTAGAGCTCAAGAAAACGCTGGGAAACTTACAAGACACTAAACAAGGAGATGAAAATGTTTTCCCTGTGCAGTTCTTTTCCTTTGGCGAGATTGACAAAAAACGAAAATACAAAATGTGCCTTTAAGATTATGATTAATTTTATATCTTGATATCAAAGGTAAGGTGAATAATTTCTCCTTAACATCATAATATGACAAACACTTGACTTCTTCATCAATGACATAAAACTGTAACTTCCAGAGTATTTTAACAAATAGCAAGAGATTCACAAGGGATTTCATGTAGTTTCTAATAAACTCAGAAAAATGAATGTTTGGATGATTATTTATCTCTTTTATCAAAAATTCTTAGAAATAAATCACATGTAATTGGTGATCCTGTATGTTCCCCTTCAGATTCTTCCACTTTTATAAGAAACATGGATTTTGTGCGTTTTGCAGCAGAGTTGACTACCTGGTTTGTTCCCGAGAAACACTGAAGACTCTTTCTGTTTAACTGAATATATACCACTGGATATGTTCAGCAGTAATCTGCTGAATGTATTCTTTTTAGGACATGTCTCTCCTCCCACCTGCATTCATAGTATCCATGGTGACCAGCTGTAGTTTAAACCGATGGGTTTAAAAAGGTTCCAATATATTACTGTTTGGTATTTTGACATGTGAAGTGTAAAAACAATTACTTTAACGACAAGAGAACTTTGACTATGTTGTCTTGCTATGCATTTAACTTTAAAGAAATGTCCGAAGCGAACAAATGATGATGTCAACACTTTCTGTCCTGGAATTATGTATTTGGCTTGTTTGGTATATAATTAAGCTCTTGTTGAGTTTTATTGAATAAGATCAAGTTTTATGTAGAAAGAATAGTTTCCTCGCCATCAGTGATCATAGTCAATATTCTTCATTAACACATTTATGTTATCTAGCTTTGTTCATGTTTTGATGCTCTGCCAATATTAACTACTAAACTTTTAATTTTCATCTACAGCTGCTCAGCAGTAATCACAGAACACATTCATCCACAGATGTTCCAGTGTAATGGAGCAACACCTACTTAAATATTACCAAGATATGCAAATCTAGAATCATCTTTAGTGTCTCTACTTTTAAGAGTGTTTGGATGACTTAATCAGTGTCTTGAACCTGAGTACGTTGACGGGGCTGCCAGCTGTCCTCCATGGCATAGCTGATGTAGGGTCCACTGCAGATGGAGCACTCCAGGACCACCGGGTTGGCCAGGAGGGGCGAGGGGTGAAGCGCCCAGCAATGACAGCCGTCCATGTGAACCTCTGACTCCGCCTCCTTTGGTTTGCCTGCATTCTCGTTGTGGTGGCGAGAGAGCATCCTCCATTTCCGCACCTGCAAATTAGTGGAGAATTAAACTTTTTGTTTGCGCCGTAATTATCTGAACAGAAACATTGTGGAAAATTTGGGAAAATACAAAGGGGTGTATTTGGAATATTTATTTACACGAGTCTCAATTTTGGTCAGTGTAAATAAATATAATTTTGTAGGATGCCCATTACATAACAGCCACTGTGATTTCAATATTTACCTAAATTATAAGAGTTTCGAGGGGAAAGAAAAGGTTAATGTTCAATCCTGGACAAATCTAGATGTGTAAGTGGTAGATGATTTTTCATCCAATTTCAAATATCCTACCATTAACGTCTGTCCACCTGTTCTTTTATTGAAGGTACAGATATCAGCCAGTCATGCTAGGTGCAATATTCTGCAGCAGATAGAGCAGTCGAGCTCTTAATTAAATTTTCCATTAGCTCTTTATTTCGCATCATGACAGATGGCAAATATCTAATTATATTGACAATAAATTAAAAGTTAATCATTGCTGCAGCATAATCCAACCCAGACTTTCACTGCAGTTATAATATTATATACTTGATCAAGCTGAAAACGAGACAGATGTGAAGCTTGTTGCATAATGTTAGGACTGTTAATCGTCAAATGTGCAACAAGAATTGTATTCAGTTGTTAAATATTTGTAAAACTTTCCTTTTTAATGCACTTAGTATTCAGAGTGACTATGGATAAACATTTGATCACGTATTTTTCAGTTACTATTGTTGATCATTTTTCCTTCAATAGAAAACTCACCTGGCCAGTGACTCTCAAACAAACAAAAACAAAAACTTTTTACAAGTCGGCTTTAAGTGATTAATTGAATTTGACAATAGTGTGCTATATACAGACCAAACTGTATATAGCAAGAATACTATTTGAAAGTACAAAAAATAACTGGAATAGTGTAAATTATTGATATAAATTGGACTTGTCTCCTAAAATGCCTTACAGTGACATAAGTCGTGAGTTGCTACTGTAAGATGAACTGAATTCAACTAAATTACATGGGAATGTTTCGCTAGTTTGTATGTATTTCTTAAATCTCTGATACCAGCAGAGTCAACGTCCCCAGTTCATGAATAAAACATCTTACAGCGACATTTGTTTTGCACAGGAGGCAGTGAGTGAGTCAGTGTCAGGCTCAGCAGTAATCTGCTCCTATGTGACAGCTGCAGTGACACATTCTCCAGAGGACAATCTTCCCACAAGCCTTCTTTTTTTTTCCTCAATCACCATTTAAGCATGTGTCTGGCAATGCTGACTGAATACATATCACGAGCAGAAACCGAATGTGTCCTTTTAGCACACACTGAAACGCACACATGCACTGAATACAGATTGGACGAATCTGCCGGACAATATGGGAGAACGGAAGCCGAGGTCAAGGTGTGAATGGCTCTGGAGGAAACCAAATTACATAGCTGGATGTGCTGGTGACCCAGAGCAGCTCTTATGTTTGGTAAAGTGTGTCCTTGGCACAGCGAGCTAACTGCTCCAGAGACAGCAGTCTTATCAAGGCTGCTGCCCCGGCGACCCTCTACATTACCTCTAAACTAGCCTGGGCACACAGTAGGAGTGAGAGAGAATAGTGTGTTGTCTGCCTTTCAGACCAGAATTGCAGCTCAGCTAAGAACTTTTCCTTTTTCTCCCTTGTGCATATAAATACGACAGGACTGGATGTCAAAGAGAGACTGATGTGTACGTGTGTGATTATGTTCCGCAGAGGTTTCCTGCCATTAAAAATGAATGAATCATTGGATAGTGTATTAATTGGCTACTTATGACGCAATCTTCAGGGGAACATTTCAACATTCCTTAATGGGAGCCAAGAAAACAAACAGACAGCGAGAGAATAGCTGAACATGTTTGACAGACTAACCTCTGTCAACCCTTTCTTCCTGCCCTTTGACCTTGTTTTCTGCCACCATCAGTGATTAAGTTGCATAAGACCTTCAAGATCTGTCTTTTAACTTCACAAGATCAGGATCTAATACATGCAGAGGAAATTCTAGCACTACAGCCAGGATGTCCACGTTAGACCTACAGCTTCACAAATTAGGGAATGAAAACATTTCCTTCACTTGCATTTTGTTAGAAAATATTCCTCAGTGCTCTCCAGCCTGGCCTCTTTAAGGTCTATCTGTCTTTATTGCTCATAAGATGTGAAAACACTCAACGTAAAAAGTCTGACCTTCACCTCCTTTTGGCACAGAGTCAGAAACAGTGCAGGGTAAAGCAGCAATCAGTCCTTAACCACTTATCTAACAGAATGAAAAAGAATAATAAATATTTATTACTTTTTATACTGCATAAGAACAAAAAAATATATTTTTTATTTCCAAGTTCTTTCCAAGTTCTTTTCCCAACCAAGTTCTTTTCCCAACTTCCTTCCTTGCGCCCTTCCTTCATTCCTTTTTTTTCCTTCCTTGTGTTCTACCCTCTCTTCTTTGTCTCATTCCTTTCTTTAATTATTTTCTAAATTCTTTCTTGCTTACTTTTATCTACCTCAATTCTGTAGTAGTGTCTTTTTCATGTCCTTGCATTTGTCCCTGCACCCTACTTTCATTTACCCGTCCCATCATTCTTCGTTTGAAACTTCCCATCCCTCAGTGGGTTCCTTCTCATCTCTCTCTCTTAAGCGAGGAAGCAGAAGTTCTGATTTAGATGGTTCAAATGGAGAAGCGACAGTGAATACACCATGTGCAATGTGGGAGATTAGGCAGCAGAGATGCTGATAGAAGCCAGTGGGAAAAAAATGATTTAAAAATCAAGAAAGAAAAAGAAATGTAATCGAACAGACGAAGAGGGATAACCAGATGAGCAGGATTCCGAATTCAAGATTGGAAAATTGCATCAAAACTGCTTCTGACTTTGGTTGTTTTTGTGACATGATTACTTTCTTTCATCTTTAAATCTCAGGAAGCTCTTAGACAAAGTTTCTAATGGTTGAGTCTTTGGTGAAAAAGCTGCGTATCCTTTAACATTTACGCGTTTAATGGTAACCGTACTTAAACAATGATTCACTAGGCTGGTTTCTTTGCATGTCATTTGGATGTTAAAGCAGATGCAGCAGTTTAATGTAAGTAATGTTTGGGCGTGAGACAACTTGTTATTGTGAATCAGAGTGAAATCCCTGCTAACAATGATCGGCTACAGTAGATTACTGCTCAGCATGCAATTCACAAGGAAGCAAATTAGGTCAATTTCTAGCTCAGCTGTCAAGTTTGTTTGATAAACTCAAACCACACAAGCGTTTTATGTAGATTTGTCTCTGGGAGTACAAAAATAAAATTATTACTGGGTAATCAGGCCGCTGTTGCCTGCACTTTAGTGATACAGTAGTTTTGGCTTCATCTCCGAAGCATGGAGATGGGAGATGGGCTCCCAAAGGAAATTAGGACGACAATCATTTCCAAAATCCCTCATAATGAAAACTGTCAAAAAAAGAGACTTTTAGGCTTTTTTCCTTTTCTTCCTGCCCTTTCTCTTTGTCATTTTGCCTTTTTTATTTGACCATGACAGAAGGACAGAAATGAGGAAGGACTGAACGATGTACAGAAAAGGGAACAAGGTCAGAGGTAATCTGTGACATAAAGTGTTTTACATATCGATGCAAATGAACAATGCTGATCCGAGACTTTGAAATCCGTAAACGAACGACAGACTTACAAATATGAACAATTGTAGGTATCAACAACAACTGTTTGAATGATTCAAAGTTACCATCTAACAAATCAACCACCGGAGCCTCTGTGAGAATTTCAAACGTTATTGTCCACAAACAGTGAGACAGTTGAGATCGTTACAATGTAATTGCCATAGATCTTGAAATTCCTGTTTCTAGTGTTTGGGATGCTGTCAACACCGCAGTTGGACAAGGAAGTCAAAGAAGAGTTCTTTAGAAAGAGGAGCACTGAATTTTTTTAAAGGAATAAAGTTCACGAGGAAAAAAGTTCAGCTGACTGCGACAGACGATGATGAAATCAAAGGGCTTCAAACATTTTCATTTAAAAGCTGTCAGAAAACAAAGAAGCTTGCATGTTAAGTTCTTTAAAGGATCTGGCAACCCATTTACTCAATCCCACAGATGATTGAGAAAGCAGCTAAACCCGCTTGCAAATTTGAAAGTGTTCTAGCTGACAGCTGTGACGCACAGTGTCAGAAATGACCCATATTCAGACGCTGGACCTTTTGATTGGTTGCACGTTTCGAAAACAATAGCTAAACAAACACGTTTGATGCTTTAGTTGTGACGTATAATCTTTACGCACAATAGGCAACAATATATACTGTCTATCAAATGCCTTTGTCATGAGATTTGTACGTTTTTTTGAAGACAGATTTCATTAAAACAAATCTAAAACAAACATCTATTCAAACATATATCTATTCAAACAAACATCTAAAACAAGCATATATTCCTAGGAATGCCTGGCAGCTGAGCTATTTTGCTATTTTGGTGCAGAATAGGTCTGTCTGTAAAATCCTGCAGCAGCAATGGAAATGAATGGCCTCTCCATATTTAGCTGGTGTATATTTATCTGCTTGGGGTAAAAATGAGAGGTCATGTGATGCTAGTTTCAGTTTACTGCTCAAACTACATTCGTTTTACTGCCAGAAAACTTAACTGGATGAAGGATGAACGTTATGTTTAATGAATGTTAAATAAGTCCGTTCTCCAGGTCTAGGAAGAGTCATCTAATTAACATTCAAACAAGCTTCTGAATCGATAGAGAAATAATACAGTTAGAATGAGACGAGAAAAGAAGTAGCGACACAAAAATATAAACGTTGTGATGCGTACAAGTTGGATTTTGATTAGACCCGTGGTTTCAACAATAAACTCCTTCAAGCACTCCCAGTAGCTGGAGTTGGGCCAAACTGACACAAGCCTGCTTCACGCTGAAGCTAGAATGGCACCTCCTCTGTTTTATTACCAAGCAAAGGATTTGGAAGATTGGGGCTGCTGAGGTTTGTAACAAGGCAAAAAAGGACGTTCTGAGCCAATTAAATCAACCGCTCGCAAAGGCACAAACAGAATTTGGGAATGAAAGGCATTTCGCCGCGATATTGATACAGTATGCATGGCGAGGCAACTTCTTGGGAAGGGATTTTTGGCTCCCTGTGTTCTTGCTGTAACTCTAATTGGACCTTGAGGGGCATACCTCCTAATGCCATCTCGCTCCCAGGGCTTACTAAAACCCCTTTTGACAGTAATTCAATTCATGGCAAGTGCCGCTAAAGCTTGAATCCAACTGAGTGGCTCTCAGGGTTGTACGACCTGATAGGTGAAAAAAGAAGAACTGATTCAGAAACTGATTTGAAAAGTGTCTAAGCTCACTGCGTTTTTAGCTGTGATCTTTTTGGTTGCATTTGGAAAATCTACATCGGCCATGATTTTCCATCCAGTCTTTTAAAGTTTTGCCTTCAACAGGTCATGACTGGAGTACAGAGTTCACGGCCTTACATGAATATTGTCCAATAATTGATCACTAGTAAAGCTCTGCAATCTAAAATCTGACCCTAAACGCGTCAATCATTTGCTCCATCTAGACGTTCTTCCTTGCTGATACGGACTTGTAGATTAATTTCGTGACGTCAAGAACCAAATCTCGACTGCAGAGAAATATAATCTAATGCACCACAGAGACATGGAACCTTTTTTCTGAGAAAACTTTACAGCCAGGGTGTAAGACAAGAATTAGGGGATTTATACGTCTGTGGTCTCATTTACATATAAAGACTAATTTAACACCTGACTTTTTTTCAGCTCCCTAGCATTGCCTGCTTAATCCAGAGTTGTTAGCAAGATTTCTTTTTTTTCCAAATGCAGGTCCAGTCTCAAGTCTTTATAGCTAGTTTGAGTAAACAGAGAGTTATTGGATCGATAAGTCCAACCCCTGTCTCTGTTCTTCGAGGGACAATCCAAATCAAGTATCGGCTCTTTGAAGAGCAAAGAGTCAAAGTCCAGAGTCAAGTCTTTGAGTGGAAATTCAAAGACTTGATTCTAGAGTTTACATTCAAGTTAAATCCCAGGAATTACTTTATAAATCGGGTTTGTTTGTGAACAATAGATTTTAAAGGCTCATATAAATGTATTTCCTCCTGACTGTAGCAGTAAGACTCAAAACCTTGACCTCAAGTCAGAGTTGAGTCTTTATGGCAAGTCTCAAGTTTTGTGACTTAACAGAACTTGTTAAAAACTTGTTACACTCAAATCCAAGTCTTAGAGTTGAATCGTTTTGTTTTAATCAGCGCCTAAGAAAGACCTGTTTCAAATAAGTCCATTGAAGATTCAGCTTGTGAGGTTTTTGAGACTCCCAATGGAGAACAGAGGCGGCTGCCATCGAGCAACTCCTGCTGCTTTATCTCTGCGGAGAGCGAGACACGTGGCCACCTGACTCAATGACATACTTATCATAAATGGACATGACCCACTGAGCATCTGCCAGCTCATCTGAGCTGGCAGTTTCTGTCCACGAGGACGAAAGTACAAAATCATCAAGCCAACTCGCACAGAACATTAACAAAATCGAGCTTGACTTCACTGACAAACGAGGCACGGCTTTCTAATCCTTAGATTTAGACCCGAGCTTTTATCGCTGCTTTTGACTGAGGATGAATCAAAAGTCATCCACATCTCACAGGGACTCGTGGGAGTAGATAAAAATCTCTGTTCCTCTTGGACACACTCGGCTTCATATTTCTCTCTGGGTTTCTCCAGCCTTCATCTTCTCTGCCTCACTTCCTGCCTTCCTTCCTTTCTCCTGCATGACTGACTTTTGGACAGCAAACTCAAATGGGGCCAGAAAAGTTCAGGATTTTCCAAGTACTCTCACTGATTAACACCATCACTCCATCAATAATTACACCAGGCTATAAAGGTATGCTTGAAAAATGGCACTGTTGAATGGCTTAGGTAATAGTTCTGGCCTTACATAACATGCAGTATAAGATATTACATGATAGGAGGATTTAGTAGGGCTTTTATATAATAAAACGCAGCCTTTTCTACTTTATAAATAGGAAATAGTCGAAAGGCCAGGAGCTGCACTCGGGAAAGTGCGAGATAATTAACACTTCAAGCATCCTGTTGCTGCAATTTCTTTGAAAAAAAAAGTTCTCACAAGGAGTCCTAATTCAGTCAGATATAATGTGTGCATATTTTAAGTTTTAATGCTTCATGCAAAAATAATTATCTTCCATGTTTACAGTAGAAAAGGATGAATCTGCTCTGACGGGATGAAAATCCATCAAAACAACGATGCGTATCAGAATCATATCCATTTGTATTTAATTGCTTTTGCATATGCTTCATTGTTTATTTCAATAGAGTAGAATAAAAATATGTGGTACAATTTTTTTTATTTGCTATAACTGTAGGCATACGCATGAGCGTGCAAACATTAAACAGGAGTAGATTGTCTACAGTACAAACAGCAGTGACTAATAGCTCCATGTTTTGTTGTGTTGTGTATATGACAATACAGTCATCGTTGTTAAGCAGGGCTCTGTCATTGATAACATGAGTAAAAATATCAGTAGAATTTGGGAACATTCTGCAGCTAAAGCCAATGACACGAACGTTGCTGTCGGGGTTTGAGTTTCCTCTGAATGTTCCAGATTCTTTCACAGTCTAAAAACATGTTTATCAGGTTAACCGGACTGCTTGCCCGGAAACCGTCAGTGTGCTCCTGCTTGTTAACATGCATGAAATGCTAATCATTCACATGGAAATATTGTTGTCATGTTGCTTTTCTTTTCTTTTTAAATACCCCACCGACTGTGAAGCTCGGCAGCACATTTAGATTTGTGGAAAATTGAGGAAAACTCCTCGCAGGGGGCATAGCAAGTTGGGACAAGCAGCTCTCACTCAGATCTCATGTTCTTTTTACGTTTTGACCAAGTCCTCATAAGGAACAGTGCAGGCCTTGACTCAAGAGATTAGTGTCCTGGCTACGTTTGCATTGTATTTCTGTGTGTGAGTCTGCATGGCAGTCCGGCTGCTGCGTACACCGAACACCACAGGTTGTTCTTTTCAGGAGACTTTACGGAGCTTTTATTTCTCTTCATGCTCAAGCAGCAACAGGGCAAACGGCACGGCCTCGTCTTCTGTTTGGAACAAACTGTCCTGTCAGCTTCTGTTGTTTTCTCTTCGTGCGTCTTCCACATCAGCTCTAACGCTACAACCAGACATTATTTTATATTTGTCCTGATCCATTCCCTCCTCTGCTTGCAGCAAACCTTTTCTACCTGCAGTCACCAAACGTGTCAGTGGGGTGAAGGTCAAAGAGCAGAGGGTCAAGCTTTATTTTTTTTTTACCTTTCTGTATTTTTAATGTTGCTGATACTTTCTAATGTGTAGAGAAAGTTGACACTGAGTGATCAGTCAGATTGGATTTTTTTTCCTCCAAACATTGAAAAGCTTATTAAACCTTACCAAAATTCTGATTTCAGTGAGTTTAGTTCTTTCTTTCCTCTCTGTGGATTCGAGGCAAATTAATTTCCAGTTCATATGCAGGTCCCAGGTCCTCTGGCAGCCGTCCACAACAACAGCACATCTGCTGCCAAGTCCTGATTAAAAAATTACTAATTCTTGTCTCACAAGCAGAAAAGCCACACCGAGCAAAGCAAGGTAATAATAAACAAAAAGAAAAACGTGCTTTCATCACCAAGTGCCTATCAGAAACATTGTTAAATCTATGACTTTTTGACGGCAACAATTCACTTTGATGGGCTGATAAATCACACGATGAAACCTCGCTCATTTGCATCTGAGCCAGGATGCGGGTGGCCTCCATCAGGGCAAAGCAGAGACTTACATGTAAGTAAGATTACTTTCAAGCTCCTCGGGTGTTTACTAAACTATTTATAGTGGACTTGCAGACTCTGTGGACAGAATATTCAAAGATGCAATATCATGTTTACGAAACACTCTGTTGATGTACAGAGTGTTGTACATCAAGAGGGACATCTTGATGTACAACAGAGTGTTTGGGAATAAAGTTCAATATCAGATGAGGACATCTACTCTGATTGCTACTGTGTTAGATAAACGTGTGGCTGTCAATCATTCAACAGGCCTCTTCTTCAGAGATTCACACAATGCTTCTGTTGCTCTCTAAAGCAAAGAATCACCCCAGTGTTCTCTGTGCAGGCTGTTCTAACCTCAACGCAACACCCCGTATTTCTATAGACCCATAAGTTATTTTTTTTCTCAGCTAAGAGATACTGTGGACAGATTCATCAATTTCGAAGGGACAGATTAAGATTTTTGAAGTGAGTTCTGTCAAAAGGCCCAGAGCAGATTATGTAATTCCTCCAACTTGCTTGACATCTTTATTATTTAATGCAAGTCCAAAGAAGTTTGCATCAGTGGTGAATTTTGAATGAATCGTCATTTTAAACAATCTCAGAGTAACTACTGTACTCTAGGAAGTAAGTCATATCAGAAATCACACCAAAGAGGGCCATCTTAAAACCACAAAGAGATCAAAAATTTAGTTGCTGTTTGCGCCAAATGCAGTTTGAAGAACGTTAGCATTGTCCTTGTGTTTGCTTTGGGTGGTCATTTACGTGGAAGCTTTTTGTGTAAAACATGTACTAAGAACAGTACATGTTACTGGAGACGCCCGAGTAATAAGAGAGCGTAGAAATCAGCAGAATTTGTTCTCCTTAACCTACCCCCTCAAATTAGCTTTTTTTATGCTACTTCACTTGAACACTACAAAGTCACTTTGGAAATATTTTGCATGATTTGTTTTTTTTTTCCCTCAGTGTGGTGTTTTACACATTAGGATCATTGGAGGGACACTGCCTCCAACCTCTTTTGTTGGTAAATGATACCTGTAAATAACCACAAAATGTGGCGACAGTTTAAAGATTCATAAAAATCTACTGCAATTTTTGATATTCAAATTGTTTTGATATGGGAAAATACCTCTCTGGATTTGGCCTCTTAATGTATCCATTAGCTTCAGGTGCTGATACTCTGGATTTAGAAAAAAACCCAAATATGAATCTACAGCAGGCTAGACAAGCATATCTGCTAGTAGCATTCAGAGCCCCATTAAAAAATGCTTGACTGTCATTTTGTTAAAATACATGGTACTGTGTGATGTAGAAGAAGCTACCCACTTGCCACAAAAAGAAAATGGAAAATGGAATGAAAATTGATTTCCTCAAACACCTTAACACCATCTCATGCACCACAGCTCGTATTTACTCCGAAAGAGTTTTGCTTATAGCCTCAATGGGATGGTGTTGACTCAATCCCTCTCAAAGCCCAGGAAACTGGAAAAACACACACAGACACAAAGGCGGAGTGATCTGACGGGTGCAACGAGTGACAAGCAGAAGGTTAGCTGCAGTCACATTACGGTGACATAACGGTAACGTGTTTTTAAAGAAAGAGATTTGTTGACAGTTCCAGCGTTTTTGGCTGGACTCAGTCGTCCCGCGGTCCACTTTAGATACACTCGCCAACTGTGGGCAGCAGTAAACCTCAGTATTTTGTTTGCTTTTGTGTTTTTTTTGTTTTGTTTTGTTTTGTTTTGTTTTTGCATTACATAACAGCAATCATGGTGCCGCCTAAAGACAGGACAAAGAGAAACAAAGCAATTTCTAGAATCCTTTTATTACCCACTCCTTCCCTGGCTTCTTTCTGCGACGTTGATGTTAAAGTGAAACGACTGAAATTATGGTGCTAAAAACGTTTCCACCTGCAGACCAGAGGCAGAAAATTATTGTGTGTCAAACAGCAGGTGAGTGGGTAGCCGCTCCCGTTGCATCACAGACAATGAATCAGGGCATGATGTCCTGACAATCCTTGATAGACTGTACCTCGTACATTTAGTTAGATATTATTTAAAACTAAGTACAGCAGGTTCTGCGATCACTAAAGCTATCAGAAGGCATCATCAAAGATTAATTCACCTATGAGGAGTGGGATGCTTGAAAAAAAAACCCAGCAATAACATAATCAGCTGGAGTCTTGGCTGAGATCTTTAATAGTTAGCATGTTGTTCCTGTGCCTACTGCTGCCTCCCGCGGTCTCACAACAGGCATTTTGGAGTAAATGGAGATTATGCACTTTTTTAGCACATTAAACAGTCTGCTATGCCCACCCTCCCCCACCTCCCTGATGGAGATTACATGCATAAGAGACTATTTTAATCTCCCCTCACATAAATAATATGATATAGTTGTATAAAGAAGAATAAGAAATTGCACATTTAAATACAAAATGCATGAGGTTTTGAATTTTTTTTTTTTTGTAATGCAAGCAACTGTTCATAGTTCAAATATTTCAATATCAAACACTTTCCTACACTCTCACTGTAACGAGGCAATCCGATCCTACAGAAATTTTGTCATAAGCTGTGGTTGGTGGTGGTGAGAGACGCAGAGAGACCCAGGATGTAGATGAAAAGGACGAGTTTAATGACAATGCTCCAACAGTCCAAATCTTAGGCGGCACGGCAGAGAGTTAGCGCAAAGTTAATACCCGTAGCTACTGAATGACCGGACAGAAAACGAGAGCTGACAGTAACAGGACTATACAGTTCCACTGGCATAAAAACAACTGTCATTAGACAAGGACCAACAGGTCGGACTAAATACACAGGGAGGCTAATCGCAGAAACGGGACACAGCTGGAATCAGTCTATGGAGGGAAGCCACAGAAACAGACTCACAGGACAGAAACTGAACACACAGAAACACGGATCAAGACAACTTTAAGATTTGCTGGAGACAATACAGGATGTTTGTGTCCTAGTATTTCAAAGAATATGAAGTCGTAATTTTAAATACTATTATCCATCATTCAGTTTAATTGTACTTTACATCCTTTTTCAATCATTCCAATGGTAACTTGGCCCAGTTGATATAAAAGATTGTGACCACGGATTCAACCCAAATTGCTTTTGACCAGACCGCTGTGAAACTTTCACTGTGATATGCTTTGATCCAATTGAAGTTGTACTTGCTGGCATGCTTTGGAGAACTGTCCTGTATAATTAGTAAAATAGTCCCTGAGCATCACACTACCACCACCATGTTTGACTGCAGGTATATTGCTTTATACTAGCACTGAAGAAAAATGAGAGTTGAAGGACTCTTTAGAACTCACAGTTCAATCTTCTTGTTGCAAATGACTATATGCTGTATTAAGAGTCAGAAAAGGCTAAATAAATAAATAAAACTAAGCTATAGCCAATGAAAGATTTTGTGCAAAACTCTTCAGAAAACATGAACTCTCTGAATGAGAACACTAAGGTTTGTGGAAAACTGGAGAAAGCCTTCAGAACGTTTTCAGGAACACTGTGGTAAAAACTCAGAAGTAGTTTAACAATATTACATCCTGTTCTGCCTTCAGGACTGTGGTTTAAATGACCCAGCTAAGTAAAAGCTAGCGGTAGCATGTCAGAGTGACATCACGAAATGGCTGTGACACATACAGAGACATGGTGACACAAACGTTGTCCACTGTTTGTATATCTTTTACCTTGCAGCTTTTGCCTTTCTCATGTCCGCTGGGTTGGCCAATGTTGGTGCAGGGGGAGCAGAGCTCCTGGTGGTAATAATGGCATCCCTGCAGGCCTGCATAGTGGCAGCAGCCGTACGGCGAGGGGAAGTGTGTGTACCACAGGTCCTCAGCCAGGGGACACCTTGGGCACGCATAAAGAAGATTTTTCCCCTGGGTTTTCTCCACGCTCACTTTGGGGTTCCTCATCCACCTCCGTACCTACGCAGGAAACGACAATATTAATTCAGCTTTGTTTGTTTGATTTTACTTTTACTTGTCTTCTCCTGTCACTCAAACACACACACACAGTCAGCCTAGCCAGCTGCAATGTGCGATCAAGGTCAAAGGAGTCGCTATTTCAAATTACACGTTTGCTCAGGAGGATCAGACAGACATACTTGAAAGAGGTGTGAATATGCCCTGCCAGATGGAAAAACACACATGAATTACTGAACCATTATACTCTGATAATCATTAGATATTATTTCTGTTGGGTCCACGCTACAAACGGATCTGCAGGCAGGCGCTGCCAGCAAACTGTATACACCCAGCACAGTTGCAGGTCGGTCGTTGAGAAACAATGCAAATAGTACACAGTGAGTCAGCGTTTTCCCCAGAACGGTTGCCATTTTTTGCCAGAAAAAAATAAAAGTGCATAGTTGAGTGTGGGCAAGTGTGTGCAGTTTTAAAGAAAAGATACAGTGGAAGTGAAGAGGAGCCAGACAAAAACAGAAGCACATGACTGACACAGGAGAGAAAGGCCTTTTAGAACGAGGCAGTGAGAGAACTCATCATGCCGTGCATGTTGAGCACTGAGTAAACACACACGTGGGGCTGTGGCCTGTGTGACGGAGCAAGTTCAGACAGCTGAGACTCACACACGCACACACACACACACACACACACACACACACACACACACACACACACACACACACACACACACACACACACAAAACACACTACGATTAAGTGCCCAAAGCCAACGGTAGCCAGACAGCATGTCAAGACCTGTTGCGTCTGGAGGAAGAAGAACAATTCTGAAAAAACAAGCCAGCAGGTGAAAGCGAAAACAACTAGAGCAGGAGTGGCGAGGAAAACAAACCGATGTAAGAATCTCCAGAAAGATTAAAGCATGAGTCCTGAACCTTCATTTCAAATATTATACATAAAAAGGTGATCTGCTTTACCTTGCACAAAGTTGTGCATTGTTGTAAAGTAGAAGGAAAATTCACCATGGCTTTTAAAACATTTCACATGTGGAAATCTTAAAAGTGTGGCATGTTTTTGGACCTAGCCCACATGGTACCGTTAGCAGCTGGAGTGTTTTAGGTGCTGTATTTGCCAATTGTATCATCTAGAGGCAAAATTGCTCAAGTTCAGCCAGTTTTCTCACAGAATCCAACTCAATTAAATATAAGTTTGTTCTTGTACCATGACAAATTGTGAAAAAAAAAAGTTAACTTTTGATTACTTTTGAAAAACACAACACAGATATCATTTAAACCTAAAAAAATCCAAAATCGCTGATGTCATCTCAACAGGAGTATTTCTCAATTTTGCTCATCTTCATCACAGCTTCAAACGTTACATGCATTATCATCCTCCTGTCTGTTGAAGTGTCCAGGTCCAAAAATGACCGCTGAAAACATTCTCATTCAATCAGGTATATTGATATTTAAGATTTTTTTTAAAAATATATATTTATAGTTTGTCTTTAGTTGCAACAGAGATAGAGAGGATCCGGTCTGTACTCCTGCTCACATCCTTGTACCTAATTAGGGTTGTGAGCTCATGCTTGGCTGAAAGCTTCCAGTTTTTTTACCCTTGTCCTCAAGATGAAGTTCAATCAAAACTGATCATTAAATAGATTGATAGACAGAAAGACAAGGATGGACAGCCAGCCAGACAGCCAAACACGCAGACAGACACAAAACAGACCTGATGCACTTTGGGATCTTGTTCAAGACAAACACATGCTTTTTTGTTTGCTGAGGGGAGAACAGATATTATGGAGTGAATGCATCAAGTCCACACTCTTTCCACAAGCTTGGAGTAATATTAGTCGCTTCCTTCCTATTACCACTTGAGGTTAAGAAGCTCTGTTTGATCTCAGCAGTAAATTATTCAGATTAGGGAAAGCAAGAGCTGCGCTGCTTGTCAAGCCCTGTATAATTACAGCATGCAGCACTCAGCTCATCAGCTAAACAAGCCTCCGGCCGACCAATGTGTTGCCTCACTTTTTCGACAGTCAACACTGTTTATTTCATAATATGTATCTTCAATATGAAACCATCAAATATAAAGACACTACGTCTGCTGTTTATTTAATGAATTTGTATTAGATTTTACACGGTATTGCTTAACAAATTCCTCCCCAACAAAATGAAACTTTTATGAGAAACTACAACGCACGAAGTGTTTACAATAGAACTGAAACAAGCTACTAAATTTTATCATCTGATTTAAGAAGCAGCACAGAGGACAGAAGAACCGCATAAATGTAGAAAGACTCAAAGGGGACAAAAACCTGTCATTGCAATTAGGTAATGGCAGCTGAAATACATAATGAGGAGATTTTCTTATGTGTTTGTTTCCTTGGTTTTGCAAAAGAGTTTCACATTGTTAATCTTTTCCCTTCTGAAAGCCTGAGCTAAAGAAAGTAATTTTGTTGTTGTCGCTATGGCTGGAGGATCCAGAGGACAGCCGGTTGGGTTCACTTTTTAATGAGGAGACTTTTTTTTTTTTTTTTACCACTGGCAACATTTTAAAACAAAAAAATGCAACAACAAAGGGAGAATGCATCCTCAATTATGAGATGTTTCTGTCATATGAAGATTAAGTTTATTTTTTTCTAAGATTTGATGTCCATCTAAGTTGTGACATGGCCACCACACTTGTTTCTCATGTTTTTGTTTTTTTTTATCATCTAAACCTATTTAGCCTCTTACATAAGCAGGGATCACAAGTGTGTCTGTGGTCTGGTATAAAAAGTATCCACACCACTTGAAATGTTCCACATATTATCACATTGTGACCACACACTTAAGTGTATTTTATTAAGCTTTTATATAAGAGATGCACACAAAAGAAGTAAATTTTTTGTGTACAAGGAAAGAAAACTGTTTTCAAATTTTCTCGAGTTAGTTCTTTGTACCAGAATATTTCACACATTTATGAGTGTAACTTTTTTAGGGCATGTCTTCACCATCTTTGCGCATGTAAGGACTGGAATTTAATCGCATAATAAGAGTCTATAGTCAGGTTCTCAGTTATTCATTTAATTCTTTGATCTAAACTTCTCCATTGCAGGACTTCTTCTGGCTTTCTTATCACTACTCGTTCTTAAATCCCAAACTGGTAGATTACGCTAAACATATTTTTTCTTGTTGACCGATTCTCTTCAACTCCAGATCCCTGCAACTCCTCCGGAGTTACCATGAGCATTTGAGCTGTTTCTGTCTTCGGTTTTGTTCATGCTGTTCAAATTTTTTGTTTGAAGAACTGAACAGAGCTCTGTGAGATGCTCAAGGCTTGAACATTATTTTATGATTTATTCCTGTTTAAGATTTTAAACTCCACAACTCTCTTCCTAATATGTGCTGTGCTCTGTGTTGAGATTAACAGACAGATGGATGCTAATAATTACTTTGGTATCTTCCACAATTTAGCAGCAGCAATAGATTAAAGAGTGCTCAACAAACCATCATGTTCAGCATTTAACTGTGAAAAAATTCTAAATTTTGCTAATGCTATTTCTTTAGGGTTAGGGTTATTTTTCAATTTTTTTTATTTTTTATGGCGAGACATTAAAAAACCACCAAACAAACTAACTAAAACATCATTACATGCAGACTGGGAACATTTGGGAAACCGGGACAGCATAGCAGCATCATGTTCTGGTTGGTCAAAAACAGGCTGGACTGAAGGATTTTCACACTTGCTAATCCTACAGTGACTGTGCAGCACGCACACATGCTAGGACACACACACACATCCTCACACACACTGTGCACACAGACACGGAGGGAATCCAATCTTTCGCCCGATTAGAGTGGCTTAGCTCCGACTATGACATCATCTCTGGCACACACACACAAACACATGCAGACAGAGATGGATTGGGAACAGCTGCATGTATAGGTAGGTGCCTGAAATAGCAAACTCACAAAAATCATCCCCAAAACAGACTCACCTTTCTCTTGACAAACTGGAAAGCGGAACACTTCTTAAAGGAGAAGGCAGTTTTCTCTCCTCCTCCTCCTCCAACTCCTCCACCACCACCTCCTCCTCCTCCTCCTCCCCCGTTAACCATCTTCATGGCCGACACCGGCACTCCGCTTGTCTCCGTAGATCCCAGGGTGACAGGAGGACTGGCAGGGAGCAAGAGAGAGAGAATGTAAAGAACCAGAGAGAGAACAAGGGACAAAACATGGGAGAGATTCTGTGTGGCAATAAAAAATTTTTTAAAAAACATACACAAAAGAGTGAGACAGGAGAAGGTGGAAAAGGCATATGGAGCAGAATGAAAGAGAGGAGGGCAGGATGCTGCAATTAGTGTTCTATTACTGGAAAAGCAAGAAAGATGGGAACAAACAAGGATAAAAGGTGAACAGAGAGAAGAAGGGAAGGTGATGACTGGTCAGACACATGGAGATTGATGGAGAGGAAGCAGCGTTGTTTACCAAAGTAAACAAACACACTCAAAGCATCTCTGAACTGTTCTAATGTGCAAAGTTTATGCATCTTTCTGCTCGGCGCACCACTCAGGAGTGTGCCGTCGTGCCCGCATCCCTCTGTACCTTTCTGCTGTTGTTTCTGCTGATTCCACTGATCCCACTGCAGCCTTTTTTTTGTTTTGGTGTCTCAAACAGGCAGAAGCGAGTCCTCTCGTCAGGTTACAGGTGTCCCCTTCAGTTTCCTGCCTCAACTAAGTCTTCATTCCCAAAGACAGACCAAGAGAGAGAAGAGAGAGACGAGATGAGGTTGCTGTTCAACGAAAACATGCCACTGAGTGGAATGTGTGTGTTTGTGCGTGAGTGTGTGTGTCATCAGCGGTGCAACAGCTTGAGATGCACCGTGGGTGAACGATCTGAGAAGGAGAAGTCAGGAGGCGAGTGTGGGTGCATGATGAGGGGAGGATGATGTGTCCAGTTGCAGTCCTGCTACTTTATCAATGAAAGGCTCTGCAGTGAGAAGCTGCTGCCTCCCCTCCCTTCCTCTCCTCTCCTCTCTCTCTCCATCCTGCCTCATCACTGTTCCTCATCTCCACCTCGCCCTCCCTTCTTCCCCTCAGCCTCCCTCCCCCCCACTCATCATTCCTCTGCAGTTGAGGTTAGCTCCTCCCCGTTTTCTCTCCATCCATCGCTCTGTCACACCTCGTTCTTCCGAGGTCTTCTTCCTCTTGGCTAAAATTGTCCCAGCTGAGGACGACAGAGAACAGAGAGACCTGTATTTTGCCCGCTCTTCACGCTAACTCTGCGAAGGCTTAACGCACAGAGAGAACATTTTAATCATGCTTCATCTGATTTGCTCCAGCTGGGCTTGAGCTCTCGCCGCCGGCCCCGTAACGTAACACTTAACTTTCCTCATTTGACATCCCACGAGCATGATTCCTTGTTCTGGTTGTACGTGTTAGAAGAAGTGCTGGGTGTGTTTGGCTAAGGCTCAAATAATATTCAAAAAAAGTAACGTTTTTTTTTTCTTTTAACACTTTTTAACCCACTTTACTAAAACTCTCAGCAGTATTTGTAAGTTGTATTAAAGATGGAAGATTTTCAATTGATTGACTGTTCAGCCCATTCTTCTGTGTTCATTTCAGTGTGTTTTTATGCTTTATTGAATACCACTGTGCATCTCTGTCTGTGATGATGTAGATATTATTTTAAAAATGTTTGACACAAAATGACACAAAGTCTTACTTTGCTATTTTTTTGATGTATTCCTGTTGTGGGGTTGTTCCCATGACGTTTTTTGTGTGATTTTGTTTGTTATAGCACATTATAGCATAATATATTTTATTAGCACTGTCCTAGTTTATCTGAAACTGAATTACTGCATTTGGTGGCATAGGGGGAATAATAAAATGCAATCACTGTCCCTCCGCTCAGTCTAAATTAAACAGTAGTCTGCAGCATGTGTTGACCTTTCAACTGGAATAAATTTAATACTCGCTAGGCGAGTCAATCTCCTTTAGCGTCACATGAAAGACATATTCCTGCCTTTTGAGTGGAAACATTGACTGGGCACTGCTCTGGTAGTATAACTTTAAATGTAAAAATAAGTTTATTGTGAGGAACTATTGTTTTTATTTCCAATTTATAATTTACTATCAACATTTGCTTCAGCTGCTGCTGTTATACAGATTCATTAAATTCTGCTATCACCAACAAAATGATGGACTTTTCACACACAAAAAAGCTATTAAGAGGAAAATGAGAAATAAACCTGGCTCAGGAATTTCAACACAGCAGAAGTAATAATAAAAAAAAAAATCACACCTTTAAATTTGTGCCTAATTTTATGAAGTTGCTTGAATAAAGGAGAAACAAAAAAACAGTTTGCTTCGCATAAAAACACCAGTGGAATGTTTCACTCAATCCAGTCAGGAGGATGAAGACAACAACCTAGTTTGCCATAACATCTCCTCATAGAGCTCTAAGGGCTCTGGGGTGCTATTACATAGTCTGACAGCAGCACAGCCTTACATAACCACAACAGATTCTCTCTCAACTGTTTAGCTGCATTGCACATGAATAATTCTGTGATCTCGGAAAAGATTCATTGCAGCTCTTGTGAAATAAAAAAAGTAGCTTCTGTATAATTAACTACAGATTCTGCTAAAGTTTACACATCAGTTGAAAAATCAATAAATCATAGCTTTTCTTCAAACTTATACAGGAGCCTCGTGAAAAATAAAGGGTACAAATTGAAAGTTACATTTACATGTGAAAGGATTTTGAGTCTGATGTTTTATTTACTCTGATGTTCAGACACTTTAAGTCTGGGAAGCCAAGTGAGGCTGTTTGATGGTCAGAAATGGCACAGACCTGTAATCTGAGGCAGCTAATGAGCTCCACTGGGTATGTGTTTATCATATAATGAACAACAACAATACAGCTTATTTTCATTTGCCTTTTTGGTGGGAAAAAATATTAACTAAATCAACTTAAAGCCTTTACAACAATAACTGTGCAAACAAATGGCATATCAACCATGTCTGTTGAAATAATGTGGTGCCCTTACTTTAAAACTAAAAAAAAAAAGTGAAGTTTAGGATTAAAGTTTAGTGAGGTGTGAAGCTGGCACCAAAGTTCTTGGCAAATATGTACACAAAACTGGACTTGTTTTTTTACAGAATAAAACAAAAACCTTTTGTAATTAAATAAGTTCTGAGAACACAACGTGTAAAGCATTTTGAGTCCAATCAATTGTCTGAAATAAAAATAATATCACAAGTTAATTCATTTCTCAAATTAATTGATGAAGAAAAACTGATTTGTTACCCATAAATGATAGATTTCTGGAGTTATTTGGATGATTATTGGTTATTTCGAATGAAAAAAAAATAATGAAAACAAAGTAATGAAAAATAATCCTTAGAAACAATGATTATTTCTAACCATAGACAGTAAGTTTAACTGTAACAAGAAACCAATAAAAATTATTTTAGACTACTAAAATGTATGTCTATCCTCTTTATGGTAAAGACTCAATTTGTGATTGGTCTGCCTTAGCGTTAATTACTACATCACTGCAGGGCGACATGGAAGCGATCAGACTGTTTTACTGGTTGATGAATCCCCTTTTTTCTGTTTTTTTTTTAGCGGCTCTACAGTCCTGTCATTTTTCCTCTCAGCCTGGATAAAAGTCTAGTGTTGTAGCTCAGGAGAGGCTCATGGCCTGCACATTTGCCGCTACTCATCTTCGTTTTGAAAATTCTGCGCAAGCAATGTTGACAGGATGCCACACCTCTAGTGCCAGTTCAGCAGCACTCCTGCTACAGTGGTAATAGTTTTCATTTTAAAGCAAAAAACAAAACAAAATAAAAATATTTTAAGTGCTAGCCTAATTAAACTTGTGAACTTCTTTCTTTCCCTTGTTTCTCATATGTTTGTCCTTGGCCTCTGAGGCGTCTGCGGTGTGTAGATCACAGCTGATTCCCACGCCTCCTTGACTTCTGCTCATCTGCTTAGAAAAGCACCGTCTCACAGAGGGTGAATCTTTTCTGGGCACGAACCGGCTGACCACTGACATGCGGTGGTGAGCTCATAATTTGGCAGTGATGCCCAGACCATGTGACCCTGCCCTCCAACCCACTGTATACCGTTTGTACTGTTCTCTGAAACACATTCCTCCTTTTTGTCCCCCCTTCACTGTCTTCCACTTTACAGGGAATGTCATAAATTAACCATAGTTTCACTCTGCACCAAAAAAGGTCTACATACACAGTTTTTCTCCCCTCACTGAAAATAGAAGCAGTACTTTCTGTGCTTTTGCACCAAAGAAAAAAAAAAAGAACCTGATTTCATCTGATGTGATTTACTGTGGAAAAAAGAAAAAAAACAATAACAAAAATAAAAAAGCATATGTTTTCAAAAAGAAGTACTCGGTTTGCACAGGAGATATTCCTCACAAACCCACAGTGTTTGGTTGGGTGTGAATGATCTGCAGAAAGAAAAGGCGTTGAAACGACACAGGAAACGGAGGCATGTTGTATAGGAAGAAAAAAAACGTGTGATGGTATCAGTATGCGAGTAAGTGCAGAATTTCCTGAGTCAAGCAAGTAAACAATATTTATTCACTTTGACAACTACATCTGAATAATAAAATAGGGTGATAAGCACAATTTTGTGTGTCAGCATATGCTTAAAGTGTGTGTGTGTGTGTGTGTGTGTGTGTGTGTGTGTGTGTGTGTGTGTGTGTGTGTGTGTGTGTGTGTGTGNGGCGGGGGGGGGGGTGTGGGGGGGCGTGTGTGTGTGTGGGTGGGGGTGTGTGGGTGTGTGTGCGCGGGTGTGTGTGTGTGTGCGCGTGTGTGTGTGTGTGTGTGTGTGTGTGTGTGTGTGTGTGTGTGTGTGTGTTGATATGATTTTCAGTCTCTGTCATACCTTTTAATTAGGTGTAATCTGCCTCAAGATTCTCTCAGGCTTGAGCTTTCTGAATTTATCATTGTCTAATGAGCTTTATACACACAGCCATGAGTGCAGACGTGTGTGTGCGTGTGTATGTGTGTGTCTATGAGATGTGTGGGAGTTTGGAGAGAACCTGCTTGCAAAAACAGGAACGGTCTGACTCTCGTGGGGAAAGAGAGAGGTACTCGCACGTGCCAGTGGTTGTGGTGGGGAATTGTTTTTATTCACTGGCCACACTCCCAAGCTGTGTTGGTGCGCGAGTGTGTTGTTTTGTGTGGGAGAAAGTGCAGCCACGATCTCCCGATGGGACCGACAATGCTGCAGTGCTGAGCTAAGGAGACAGAAGGAAAGAGCTGAAGAGCCAATTAGATTGGTTCACGAGCTGACAATCATCCCAGAGCTCGCTCGGCTAAAACCAGAGCAGCGACTGCAATGCTCAGCTTGTGACAGCCTTCCCACCCACCAAAGTTTAGATTTTTTTTATTGATTTTTTTTTTTACATTTGTGAGGTTTTTATTTGGCATGACACTCATAAATTTAATCTTTTTCTTCTGTACTTATTGGGAGCGAGCAGTTCTGTTAAAATTAATTTCACTCAAAAAATGAAGACACAAAACAAAAGGTGTTTGTTTCTGCAGAAAAGAAAATACTACTGCTTATGCAGGGTTCCTTTACATTTTAGGGAATGGATGGATGGATGGATGGATGGATGGATGGATGGATGGATGGATGGATGGATGGATGGATGGATGGATGGATGGATGAATGGATGGATGGATGGATGGATGGATGGATATCCTTTCTTGCTGAAATGTTCCTTTAGTTTAAAAAAGTTTGCTTTCTTAAAGAAAACTTGTCTAAAATAGGGTTATTTGATTCTGGTTGGTAAAATGATCTTACTGTATAGTTAAAATCAGTGCTGAACATAAACTAATGCTATGTAATCTGCAGACAATAAATTATGATAGCCCGTCTAGATGTTGGTGTTCATCTGATGAAACAGAAGTAAAAAGAAAATCTCATTTATATGTGTTTATCTTAAAAGCCAAGTCATGTAGTTAGCAGCAGAAGAGGGGAAAGAGATTAGGAGACAACATTTCTAATCTGAGATGATTGACAGTGTTCTAGAAGTTGGTAGCTGTGGATAGGAACTGGGACAAGTTGGGTTTAAAAAAGAAAATCACGTGGAAGGAATATGGTGTGAGGTGTCACATGGGAGTTGTGAAGGTTGAGTCACCTGATGCTCACACACCTGATGTTCACTATCTGATGACTGGATGTGATGTGTGATTAGATGTGTCGCCTGTGTTTGTGCTCAGTGTGTGTAGCCTGTGTGTGAAAGAAGAAGAAATGACACGTGCCGTAAGATATGCAAAGTAATCGCAGAGATGATATCACCCCACACGCAGAGAATCGGACACTTATTCTACATATTTGCTATTGCATTTAGCAAAATTGTCTTAAATGCAACTGTAGCACATATCTGTAGTCTACTGAAAGTTCCTGGCATCACATGAATTCATTTGATGTTTTTTTAAAGACAAAGGATTGTGAAGGCTTGGCTCGAGTTTTTAAAATACCAATGTCTTAGCTTTTTTTCACTTTCATTCATTTCCAGGCACACACATGCAGAGTTAAAACCCAGAAGGAAATGCAGCTCTGAAAAACAACTCCAATTAAATCTGTGGAGTTACTCTGTGGATCTAGCTTACATTTCTCTACACATCATGCTTCCCATTATATCTAAAGGTATAATTGTATGGCTTACCTACATCAGTATGTTATTAACATTTTTTAATAATTACAGTGAGAATATACCATTTATGAGCAAATTCAAACAATAGATGTACATATGGGTACATTGTGTTAGATTACTGTGAAAATGTGATTATATTTATTTAATTAAAAAGCACTACATGGCTACTAATAGGTTGTGTGAATGATTTAAAATTTGTTCATTATGATGTCTATGGTTTACAACCAATGGACACCCAAATGTCAATTTCTCCCATAGTCAAACTAAGATAAAGAAAAACACCAGTGGAATGTCACTCTACTGAAAAGCAGATGTCTATAGTGTGTAATATTTGCACTATAGGTCGAAGCTTCCTCTGCATGGATAAATGTGTCTTTGTGGCTCGGCATGGTCTTTCATCTTGCTCTTGACAATCTTAAATTTGATGGCATAATAACAATATTCTCATTAAAGGAGGTACTGGATCATTTACAAATGTGGACAGGTGCCAAGACCTACTGAAAAATTTAAAGAACGTCTTCATAAAGCTTGCCAGCAGACATAAGCATAAAGGGCTCTGAAATGTCCCGCTAGACAGCCGCACAAATGATCACTGACTGTGGATAATAATGGACCTCATAATGGACCTCAAGCAGCTCAGATTCTGTCCATCTCCATTCCTCCTCCAAACTCTGGAGGCTTGTTAATTTCTTCTCAGCGAGCCTCGGGTTGACACAACCTTTGCTTTTAAACCGTCATTTAGCACACTTTTTTCTTCCACTCAACTTTCAGTTCAAAGTCAATGAGTGAACAGCCGTCTTCTGTTTGCTGAACACACAAGTCAAATACCAATGTTTTTCAACATTGCTTTGGCCACAAAATAACATTTCTCAGATAAAACATTTTTATCATGCATCTTTTGTATTTTTTAGACAATGAATGGATGACATAATTAGCATTTCACTGGAATCTATATTATATAAAAGTTTCACATTTGATTTGAATTACTTAAATGTACTTTCATAAAATATTCTAATAGCCATTACATTTTAGCTTATAGTTAGAAGTTTGTTTTTTTTACAGTAAAGAATAAATTACAGGATTAATAAGTGGGAAATGTTCAAATACAAGAAGTATGAGCAACCGATTTCCATATTCTATTTAATTCCGGTCACATGTAGTGACAACAATGAAATTAATGCTACCAAAAAATACATATGTTAGGTTTTTTTTTATAAAGCCGTATTCAAATCTACAATAATTCATGTTGTTTCATGATGTTGTGTAACAACCCCTCCTTACCAGTTTACCTCCACTGCTTACTGCCACTGGCAAACAGCATTACCCACAGTTTATAAGAAGCCCAAGGGAGGGAGCAATTCTGGACGTCGATACCTGGTGAGGTATGTGGTTCAAGCTGCAATGTTCAGACTGGCCAGACTGAGTGGCATTCAGAACATTCAGTTCCCTAGATTTCATGGTGAGCAGATCAACAATGCGGAGCAGCAGCTTTTCACACACCAGCTGTGCACTGGTTTTGCTGATCTAGGTTGGCACAGTTATAGACGATTAGACGAACAAAAGCTTTCAATATGAAAGTAATACACACTTTGCTTATTCTTAGCTCTGTAAAAAAAACACAGACAAATTCTTTTCAGTCTTTTGTTGATCCTCTTTGGGGGTTTTTGTGTGTGTGTGTGTGTGTCAGTAACTGTATGAAATATTCACCACTAGCTTTGTCTGTCTGCTTGTTTTGCAGACGTCTTCTGACCTTTTCACTGATGCAGTCGTGGCCTGGAAGATTGACAAGGGTAAGCCTGGAGACTCTGCAACATATCACCTGTACACGCATGCATACACACACACACGCACACACACATGCAGAGAAGCAAATGAGTCGTGTGTCTCCAAGGACAAACCTCAAAGGGCAATTTATCATATTTTTTCATCTTAATGTTCAATCTGTCATAAAAATGAAAAGCACAAGAACAGCAACAGAGCCATAGGTGCACACTGTTGACCGATAAAAAGGACTTTAAAAACTAGAAGTGAAATGATTATTCAGAAGCAATTTGATATCAATTTCATATCATATGCCTTACTTTAAAGTTATTTGTCACACAAGAAAGACCTACATGGAATGCAGATACTAGTGCACAATTTCTGCAGAGATGTCATGACATTCTTCTTTAGCTGTTTATCTCAAAACTAATTCATTTGGTTTGCGTCATGCGGCATACTTGCCCGGGTCATGACTGAGTGCTCCTTTCAAAAACCCTACAAAATGTAAGCAGTTTCCTCTGAGTGATGATGTGCAATTTTATCTCCTCTCTCAAAAATGATTACTTTAAAAAGGATTTTAGCATACTTCAATTTTGCTATCCCTAAGTATTTATCCCTAAAACCTTGTGCTAAGGCTAGGCTAACATTAGGGTTGGTTTAGTTAAATCTTCTTTAAGGTGTTATATTTAGTTGACTTCCTATGCAGGCTCAGTAAATATATTTCAGATTTAATATTGTTGAAATTCTAGGGTGAAATAAGAACTATGCATTCAAGACAGCTTGTCCTTACGACAGACCTTCATGTTCCTTCCTTTAGTCTTGTGCTCTCGATGAGATCAAAACCATCACACTGCTCTCTGCAGATGCCTCTGTACTTTAGTCTTTATTGAATATGGAACTTTTTATTTATTTATTTATTTATTTTACAAAGAGCATTTTATTATATCCAAGGGCTTTCAGTTTTAGAAAGCATTTGAGAAACTATTTTTTTCTCTGTAAACCATATTCCACCATGAATGCGTTGGTCACAGCCAGAATATCTGCATTTCTGTCACAACCTACATGGCAGCTGTTAGTAACTCCCTAATTTTAGCAGCTGTCTTTTATCATATTCTTATCTTAATTGCTGTACAAATTTCTCGTTCTTTCTTCTCTTGTCAAGAAGCCATTCTGCTAATGAGTTTAATGACGAGAAATCAGTTTCATGGATGATGTGTCACACAATGCCTATAATGCTCCTTTATATTTGAAAGCCTAATTAATGATGTCAAATATCGCCGTACGAACATCTATCTCTGGATTGAGGTTTTTTTTTTGTTTGACCAATCAAGTTGACACAGAGGAAGCCTCTCTTTGACTGGCTCTCCAGTGAGCTTCTTTGATCCACTGCTAACAGAAAATATACCGGGTTCAGATATTCTCCTATTGCCATTTCTCATTCCATATACGTCCATGTCAGAACTTTTCCTCGCTCTTTGTCCTTGCTCCAGCTGTCCCATTGTACCAGTGGCAAAATTCCACTCTTTCCAAGGACAATGGGAAGCGTGGACTTCACAGGAGCGATGGAGTCGATGGTCCTGCGATAAGGAAGCGAGCAGGAGCCACTGGGAGCACACAGACATACAGCGGCACTATTTACAGACCTGCTTTGTTTCTGTCCTTTGTTCCTGAGGTGACTTGTGGCATGCCAATCATTTCCTTCCATAAGATTGATGCTTTTATGTTCATATTACTCCCTATTCAAGTGCGAATCAGTGATTTCAGAGAATAGTAACAACTATCAGATTCACACCTTTGACATGTTTTTATCAGATATGTTTATATATATATATATATATATATATATGACTTGACTCAAAATGCAATGCCTTATTAGTATGTTGTCAACCATCCCTGTTCATCACAGTTTAATGAAGTTTTCATTATTTTTATAATACACAACTGCATGAATGGAAGCCAGTGTCATAATTTCCTGAGCTCATACATTTTTAATAAATCCTCTTTGAATAAGTAGCACATAGGTTTTAATTAGCGTTTCTGTTGTTCAAAGTGATTTTCTTGTTTTGTCGGTAGTGATACAATTTTGGTCATAAATTTGATTTGAAGGTTTTACATTTTTAGCTCAAGGGGGCATTTACATTTTTTTAAATAAATCTTGAATACTTGAAAAGAAAAGGAACGAATTCACTTCTTAGACTTTGTTTCAGGGCTGATTAATTTATGACAATTAATATGATATAACACAGTTGTAACTTCATTGCATTTAACAATATTGATCTGAAACATTCAAACACTAATTTATGTATTTAATGGGACTAATAAATATGCGATAAGTGCACCAAGCAACTGTCCTGCCCATTGCAACATGGCACCACTGAAAACAATGGTGTACACCTCACACAAATGTACAAACACACAGACACACGGTGGATACCTAGAGTCCCGCACTTCATGCCCGAGATTCAGAGCGTCCTTCATTGTCCAACTTCCTGCGCATGCGGTCAGCTGCTTCCTGTCTGGCGCCACACCAGTGACCAGCCACAAACCCCCGTGGTTCACAGAGCAGGGTGAAGGACAGAGGGAGCAAAGATGAGGAAGGCCGATGTAAAGACACAGGACTTTGTCACGAGTAAAATGAAAGCTGGAAATTGTTGATTTTACGCAAATAATGCAATTTATTGATTTGTCTTCCTATCAAATCTTGCAGCAGATTCCAAGGGAAGAATGAATGAATCTCTCGGTGCGAAGTAGAATGCATGAGTAAGGTGAAATGCAGGCTGGCAGATGTAAGGCAAAAATTTCAGTTTCATCATGAATGCCCTCGACATGGACTGAGCGAGTGGAAAAGCGGGTTCAAAGCGAAATCCTGATGGATTCTAAGAAAAAGACAGAGAGCCAGATGAAAAACAGAGAGGGCGAACTGGAGGGGGGAGCGAGTAGATGTGAGCGAACAGAAGAAGACGAATATAAAGAGGAGAGAGAGAGGGAGAGAGCGATGAAGGGAAAAAGAGAGATCTGACAGGGGGTGACAGTTTTCTTTCATAAAGAGCATTTGATATGAGTCTTGGTATTTTTCCCCCAGGAATGTAGCCTGCTTTTTCTTGTACACAACACACACAAACTCATAAACATAACACATAAAGTGAGTTGTCAGTAAAAGTTAGGCTAACCTAGCTCCACAGCTACTGGATTTTTGGTAGACATACTATTTGAATTCCTCTAACATCCTTTCAGCACATTTATTTTTGGACTCTGACGCCAACATAAAAGTGAAAGCTTCCTGGCATAATGGATTACATGCAGTCCTCACTTTAGTTCATTTATAAGGTTATATTAGTGATTCAGTTCAGCACAAGCCTTCTTCTTAGAGAACATTAGTATTTGAAAGGAACAAGGTCACAACACAAAGAATCAGGAAGAGGCAGCTTTAGGTCAAACAAAGTCTGAGCAGAGGACAAAAAACAGGGGTTGAAGGGAAGGATAGAGAAAGAAACAAATAGCAGCTAATGAAAGGAGTGAATAGAGCAGGACATTGCTCTTGTTTCTCGTTGCACAAATACAAAAGCAGCGAGTGGAAAACGTCCATTTTTTTCAAGATGAAAGAAAGAATTGAACATTGCCGTGAGCTTTCAAAATGGGTTTGATGAAATGCATGAATTTTATAAGTCCCACAGAATGATGCAGAAAGGAGCATGCTCATCATGTGAGCGTCCTCCTTGGATTTGCTTATGCAATAATGCAATACATGTGCAAAGGGAAGAATGATATTCAGCACACAGAGTGTTGCAAAAGTGCTCAGAACTCTTAGATTTATTTATTTTTTACATTTTAACACATTTATACAAATTATGTTCATTTTTTTATTGCTGGGATTTTATGTGAAACTCATTTTCATTTTTGATCACATCAAGATTATGAATTTTCTTAAAAAGTCAGATGTAGTCTAGTGTATTGATAAAGTCCATTAACAAGCTGTCAACTAGCTGTCTCTGCGTTCAGTGAGTACTTCTTAAAATTAAATAACATTAAACGTCTTTTCACGGATGTAATTTGGTTGTATAAATGTAAATATATTCTCTACAAAACCCATAATTAAAGCATGGGTAAGTTTGTGTCTTTTCTTCACTTATATTCAGTTTTGGCAGAAACTGTTTTGATAAATGGGAATATTTTTTCTCACCCAAATGAGCAGTAGACTATTCTAGTCACTGTGAAGCTTCTTTCCCCTTTGGTTAGTTACATACTATACACAGCCTCTTCTACGCCAATGCATTAAATAAACAATGATAAATATAGTATATATAAGTTCAAAACTTGTACAATTCCAGGCATGGGGAGAGTGTAACGAGATGCCATTCCTGTGAGAATAACCTTCTTCTGCTACTTTCCAATTCTCTTTCATCTGTTTCTCTTTCAGGCTTGTTTTTCACTCCGTTTTACATGGATTTGTTATCTCCAGAGGAGTTGAGAGTTCTTATAACGTACTCTCTCTCTTTCCCCTACATACACTCCCATATTGCAGATACTCCTCCAGATCACATTCGTCTTTTATACTGTGAGCGTTGTCAGCACTTTCTAATTCGTGTTATATAAATTAAATTGTCCCCAAAAATTATGACTAACAATTTCATAATGTCTTTTAGATTTCTGCCATCTGAATAGGCTTCTTCTTTTTGATTAGTATACACTTTTTTGTTTTAGTATTTCCTGTTCTTGTGGAAGAAAAAAAAAATCGATGATGTTCTGAATTAACGTTTATATCATCAAATCATTATCTTGGATATGGTGACTGTGCTCCAGTCGAAATTTAAAAAAAGCATTTCGCACTGCGACAAATTCATAAGGTTACGAGAGGATAGAACAAAAAAAAACATTCACCCTGTTTTAGCTAGTGTGTCATGGATGATGAGCTTGAAAAAGCATGACCACCTTATGTGGACATTGAATTGTTTATTCTGTAAAGTATGATGCATTTGACCTAACAGCCCTCATCCTCGTCCAGATCTCAAGTTGTTCATTACAAGAGTTTACACACAACATATATTTGGTACATGCATTTTGTCCAATACATGTTTGTACTTGGCAGTTAAGTTATCTCCCCCCCTGAACTTCCAGTTATCTGTGTGACATCAATTAACTCAGTGACTCAAGTAAACAGCTTGTCCTTGCTGGTGATGAAAATCGATTGCTGGAAATCCCACATAATACTTGGCCAAAAATGTTGCGTAATGCACACTTGGTTTTTTTTCTCCCTCTAGAACAGTGTGTTTTATGGGCTATTTTATGATATAAACTGCTTTTCATCACGCTGGTGAAGTCTGTGTTCATTACTGTTCTGTGATTGTGTAAAATTGTTCCAGAATGGGGAGAGGCTGCTAAAAATATATATTTTTTCCCAGGCAGGCTCAACCAAGACAATGTCAGTAAAAAACACATTGTTGCACAAAGTAAATTAACATCAAATATAAAAAAATATATCTTGCAGATTGTTGGTATTTGATAAAACACAGCAGCATTTATAATTGTTTCACACTTATAATAATATTTTCATTTTGAGTTATTTTAAAGAGGACTGAGTCAACTGGTTCATGTTTCTACTAGACCACAAGTTTGAAGATCTAGCTAATTTCCAAAAAAGAAAAACTTATAGTGATGCTACAATTTTCTTCTAAGGGTTAGAGAGCAGTTACAAAACATTACTCAACAGAAAATCACGTTAAAAAATATACTAACTCTCTAAGACTTCAAAACTACATGGCATAAGAAAGCATCATTATCTCAAATAATCTGCTTTTGTTTATTACATCACAATAAATCAATTGTCTACGGACATCTCTTACAGGTGTTAATGCTATAAGCTGTTGTGGCAAGATCAACAAATGTCAGTACAACTGGATTACATTGGTTTTGATTTTATTTACTTCTCATCTATTTTTACTTTTTTTGAAAAAAGTCAGAGCCACTCATTTTTATGCCTCTGAGTTGTAAATACAGGTCTACATTTTTACGATTGATTAAGAGGGGAAACAGCAATATCACTGAACACTTGAGCGTCATTTCTTTTTAAAGTTGTCTTGATCGAAGTGTTGAGCCGACCAACACTTACAACAAACCCCAATGTCGATGAGCACATCCCATCACGGGGACTCAAACACGTGCGAATACGCCCAGACTCAGACTTCAGACACTACAGAGGCGCTTTGAAATGGAAATCTTCCAGCCATGTTCGAGGGAACTCTGAGCTGCAGGAGAGAACTGAATTCTCCCGACGAAAGAGAAAATACAAAAATAAATTCCCCCAAAAATGGGAAGACGACACAGAAATGTGTGCCACCTCAAAACAAATCTCTCTGCGGTATTTGTCCCCAAAAGGAACCATGTAAGGATTTTATTTTATTTTATTTTATTAAAACATGCACAGTTTTTGATGAATCATTGATGATATCATCTGTTTTGGAATAATTTTATGTGTAAATGATAAACACTTTAAAAATAAGCATCGTGAAGCAGAGCAACTTGACTCATGACGAGCTGCTGAACATCAAACAGGCTTGACATTTGCCTTACCTGTGAGTGGGCCGTGTGCTCACCTCTTTTTAAAACAGCAAACAGCATACTTGTGATGTAACTTGTTTTTTGTTATGTTCAAGTCAGAAAAACAGCTTCTTCATTTGACTCAAATGTTGCTAACACTGCATGTAAAGGATATATTTTCCTATTGGCTAAATGATTTATTGTCTATTTAGCATGCACAATCTAATAAATCGTCCATCCCTGTGGACCTAAAGAGGGAGAACGCAGCCATTATCTGTAAACTCTATCAATCTAAGCCAAATTAGTAAGTTGTGTAAAGCTGTTGCGTTCTTGATGGCATGTTACCCACAAATGATTGGCTGCTTCTGCCATTAGAGAATAAACCTATTTTTGCTGATATGGCAAAAACGTATTCAAAATGTCTCCTCAGTTCGCAACCAAAGCAAACAGTGTAGCAGTCAGACCTTTGTTTGTTACAGCTACGTGTAGCAAAAGACTTTATCGGTATTAAACTTTGTATTTTATTTGTCCTACTCAAGGTAGGACAAAGATATTGCAAACATTTAACTTCTGATGTTACAGTTAACATTGAAATAACACTGAAGAAGTAGCCATACACATTCTTTTTTTTTTAAGTTTCTTACATTACAATACAAATGTTGGAATTTTAAATGCCAGATTGAAAGAAAGCAATGCATAACTGTAAACCTTATTGGCAGGCTTAATTTTTTGACAACCCTAAATAAAATCCAGTACAACCAGTTGATTCCTCCTATAAACTGGTGCAAGAGGGGAAAAACGGACATGTACCGACTTTGTTCATTGTATTTTTCAGTTAAAGAACTTGGTTTTCTGTTACGTTTTATTGCACTGGCTGTTCTTCATTTCTGAGTGTGACACAAAAATTGTCGTGCACATATTTGTGTTGATTAATGCGCCGTTCTGGCCATCTGTCCTGCTGTCTTTCCCCTCTCCCTCTCTCTCTCATGCTGAGTATTTTCACGTACACACACTGACATTGAAACCACCACGACCATGAAATCTTGCCGCTGTGCTATTGGTTGAGGCAGAGCATCTCCTTAGCCAATGAGCACAGGGGACAGGTCTGAGGACGGTAAGCCTTGTAAAACTACTTGGTGACTGAATAATTTTGATGTGTCTGTGCCTGTGCATGAAACATGAACACAAAGGGGCAGATGAGGGGATGAGGACATGCCTTGCATACAGAACAGAGAAGTCTGTCTCAAAGAGGCTGGTCAGAGACACTGGGAAGGCAGACAGGAAATGGGATGTCACAGTTTTGCTGCTGGTGGTTTTCATCTACGCTCTCTCTTCTCTCTTTTGCACAAGTTTGAAATTCCCCACATTTAATCAATTATCTCTTTTACTCTCTATTCCTGGCTCTACATTTCCCACTGTTGTCCTGATTTGCCCTCAGAGTGTCTTCATTTATGAACAGGGAAAAGGATTTTTTTTACCAGGTTCTATCATTCTTCTAACTAGCCTTTTTGATGATGAAGCAATTTTATTCCCCCTGTTTCTCGAGTTCGTCTGATTTATGCATCTCCTCGCTCACAAATCAGCTTCCTCTCCTCATCAGTCTACTCTTCCTCCCTGGAGATGCATGTTGCTTGAAGCTAACAGAAAAATGTGTTTCTCTGGCTAATTGCGATTCTATAAATCCAACAAATATGTGTCCATTCATAAGTCAGTGGATGTGCTGTGTGAACTAGGACAATGAGCTTGGCTATTCAAAACTTTCTGCCTGCAAAAGTCACAAAAAGAAATGAAATATATGGGTAAATTGCAGGGACACAAACATAGATTTTCCTATTCTTGTGTACACTGAATGCAGCGTAATTGCTGTTCAAAAAAGATAAAACAGCTGGCTTAGGGCTACAGAATGTAACTTTTAAAATATATATATATATATACTTTTTTAAACTGTCAAAATGTCGTGACAGTATCTTACAAAACAGACAAATTGTGACAAAATAAAGCTCTACCACCAACTCCATGAGCTACTATTGCTGTCTGGAGAAATGGAGGCTTTGGTGCTGTCAGTCATTCTTATCTGGAAAATAACAACTTATTTTCCAGATAAATTATTATCTGGAAAATAACTTACTTCCAGATAATGTGTCTCATACCATACTGACACAACATGGTAATAGTTTTAACAAATATGTAAAAAACATGTTTCTTTTTATAAAAGTTACATAAAACTGTAGAAGTGAGGATACTTTTTACTGCAAACCTGAAATACATGGAAGAGTTATTCAATGACTCCCATCACTAAGTTAAGTTAACAAAGAACTAGAAAAGTTAACAAAGAACTAGAAAATGCCATGTTCTTTGAGTCTTGAATATTAATGACATCATTCAGATTTAAGGGTCAGATTCATAAAACAATCATGATGCCATAAATCTACCCTGTCTTGCAATAACAGTTCAAACTACGGCTGCTGCAGTTTATGGGTGTTGCAATATGTTCTTGGTGAGTTTTGATCTCAAATCAGATCCAAGCAGATCTCCACCCAACAGAGCCTTTCAAGAATGAGAGACTTCACATCGTAGATGCACAGATGATAAATTAACAGCTACCTCATGATGCTAGCATCTGGACCAAAATCTCAGAGGAATGTGTCCCCTACCTTGCTGAATCTATGAAAACGTTAAGGTAATGATTGTTAAGGTAAAAATGGGACCTGAACTTTCAGTTGGAACATGGTAGAGTGTCGTCTGTCGGGTTCTCCAGACCATGTCAAAGGGAGCTGAAAGTTTGCTTTTAGCCTCCATACTCTCTGATCTATTTCAGAACAGCTGCAGTAAGAGGGAATTGATCCTTCTCAGAAACTCCTAACAATTTTCTCTTTGAACTGTTGTCATTAGGCAAACAGTACTGAAACATCAAAAGCAGAACTACTAGACTTGTAAACAGCTTTCTGCCTCAAGGTGTTAAAATACCAAACTCCTCCTATACAGTTATTTATTTTTTTAACAATTTCGTATTTTTCTACTTATTCATTCTTCGCACTGATCTCTTGCAGATTCCGGAGAAACAGAGATTTGGTCGTTGTGTTATTCTGTCAGTCATCCAGTGAGGTGAAAGTATACAATAGAGATCTTCTGAAAATAACTTAATGTTGACTGATTTAATTTTACATTTAAGTATATAAATTTTATTAAACTTAGAAAAACTCAAAATAATAAAAAAAAAAACTGTCTGCTTTAACCCTTATGATTTGTAACATTTCAGTGTTGTGGTGATTTTAAAAGGCGATAAAGACTTTTAAGTGCAACAGTGTTTTATTTTTCTTTCTTTATTTATTTATTTATATATATATATATATATATAAATAGATATATATATATTTTTTATGACCTTTGGTTTGAATAAAAACTTGTTTACAATGTTTACAATGGTCAAGTTGCTTCATTCCCCTGCGCCAGACTGGCGACCTGTCCAGGGTGACCCCGCCTCTTGCCCGGAACAGTAGCTGGAGATGGGCACCAGCAACCCTCCCGACCTCACTGAGGGACAAGGGTATAAAGAAAATGGATGGATGGATGAAAGTTGCTTCATGCACAATAGTTACATAATGAGAAAGAAACACTGCCTCCTATTGACAAAGAATGTCAAATGACTAATATTTAATCCACTTCTTTAATTCTTTCAATTATTGTTGTCAAATTGCCATGCAAACTATTGTATGACTTTTGTTAATGCCTTCATGAGTGCGCAAGGGCTTTTTTTTTTACTTTACGTGGATGTTACATCACTGTTTTGGTTGCAGTAGGAGTATAATGAATTTGTCATTGGAGTAAACTTAGACCTAACCTTCATTGTTACATAACCACATGGCGAGGAGATCAGATGGTGACGGGGCTGTTGGGTTCACTGTTGGGTGAAATGTCAGCATGTTTACGTTCTGTATGTGTAGAAATCAGAAATGTGTACAAAACACATCACGCAATTCAGGCACGTGCAGAGGGGAGGCGTGCTTGAGCACCTGCCCCTTTTGCTCCTTGCCCCCAAGAGCCCTTTTGGTGAATTTGTGTTTTTTTTGGGGGGGGGTTTTGGTATTATTATTTCCCAAGCCCTGTCGCAATTTGAATATTTAGCTTAATTATTGTAAGCATGATTGTATTATTTAATTTGTTTACAGGCTCCTTTGCTTTGTTACTGATTATTGGAGAATATACTAACAACTAAATATTTAAATTGGACGTCACTGTGAGAAACAACACTTTGAATGGCAAAAGCTCGAGGATTCTAATGCAAACAGTACATGAATCCCTATCATCTGTAACTATATACATTTTAATTAGTAATACACCATAATGCTTGCTGTTACTCTATGTTTGTTGTTTCAAATGTTTAAATGTGGGCTGGAGGGGAAATACCTAGGCGGCCGTAGGGTCATTGCTCTGTGAAACTCATACCCTGTTTTCATCAACATGTTGCTGTTTTGTTACATTCTGTACCCGTAACTCAGGCTTAGTGTGTGAGTGTATGACTGTTGAATTAAAGAGATCCACGATGAGAAAAATCCTTAAATCTTGCATACATTTGAATTTAATTGTATTTTTTTTTTTTTTGCATATTTTTTTCTGCGTAATCTAATCAATCGTTGTTACAGTGGGAATAAAACATCCCCTAGCGAAGTCAACCATGGCCAATGGACATTTTGTCCCACAGAGTTGGATACAACAAACCAAAGGTGAAAAGGCAATGGGGCCAAATGACCATCAACTAAAAGGGAGAGTAAGGTATAAGTGAGTCAACTAAAATGAAAAGGCTTTATTTGTTCATTTTCAGGAACAGATATGTTTTTGTTTGCTTCATTAGACCGTTTAATAATACATGAGGTTAAGTCTCACAAAAATCCCACACCGTAAAGGACACACAGCACGGCTTGCTTTCAGTCCACGAATCTCCTGCATGTTAATCTCCGAGTAGGCAGCAGCAAAACTAACTCCTCTTCATTTTCTGTCTGATACTATCGTGTTTCCTATTGAGATGTAAAATATGGCGAACAGCTCACCCAAACACACTCCACACATGAAATGTTTTGGGCCTTCTCCAAACCTTCACTGCTCTGTGTGGCTCTCCTAGCTCTGCTTGATCCATATCAGCCCTTATGTAAGGATGATGACTGCCTCGCGGTGCAGGGAGAAACATCATGCCGGCTGAAATGTCAAGTGCCGTCACAAGAGCAGTTTCATCTTGCAAATATTGCAGAACTGCCAACACAATCATGCATGAGTCTAGAGTAGCTCAATAAGAGTCAGTGTGTGCCTTTACTTTGTATGGGACAGACGATGGGTATCTGCATTTGAACAAATATTCTCGGTAGGTAAGTATAAAATGTAAAGAGAACTTTTGCACACTAACAAAATGGGTCATCTCATTTTCCTTTGCTCCTCAGATTCTCCCTGGATACTCCTCTAAATAAATACAGGTGCGTCATTAGGCTGCTGCTCTGGTTTCAGGGTCAGGGTGAGGGTTTCCCTGTAATGTAAGACTCTGATGTAGCAGTCTGGCTTCCTTATAGCGGCTACTAAGGGATCCAGTGCAAGAGTCACATGGTTCCACTCATTGTCACAAGATGGACTTGTCTTGTGACGTAGGCCAACAAATGATCCGTTTCTCATCACTAAACGCCTTCATCCCAAACCACAGCAGCTTGCTCCAACGGGCTCCACTGAGCTGAGAGTGGAGTATGGGTGTTGGTATGCTTAAATATAATTTCATGATACCAGAATACCATTGTATGTTGATGATGTGATGGTATACACAGGTATGACTGAAACTTTACAACTTCCAATCTTAAATCTGAATTCTTTGGAAATGGTCCTTGCATACTGTGAGACGCCTTGTGACTTTTAACTGGATAATAAATCACAGACGACGATAGAAAGACAAAACATTTTTCATAGGCAGACATTTCTGACCACAGGTTATATATTTTTGAATAAATCTGTTTCATGTATCTGGAGTGGCTTTGCATTTCTGTGTTTGAAATGACCATTTTCAATCAGTCACAGCTTTATTGCAGACTTAAGTCAAAATGTCATGAGATGTTCTTTGATGCTTCTTTTGGTGATTAAAATATAGAGGAAGTGAAGCTTTCACATCCAAACGAATGACATGGTCAGACTCCTTACACATTTTCTAATAAATATTCACCTTACAAAGAGCATAATTGTACTGTAAATGTTGATAATAGCACATTTGGAGTCCAAGTTTAAAATGAACTCACTGGGAAATACAACCCAGTGCAATCGCTGATATTGGTTTCTACGTTTGGCAAACTGATCTGCAAGATCACCTCCTTTAGAAAGCCCTCCTCCAGCTCTGAGCAAATGCATTACAATAGTTATCCAAAAAGAGTAGCGTGCAGAGAAACTGCTTCCCTCCTGGTGCCTGTGTGTCTGCTGTCCACTCAGTATAATGCAGGGGTGGGGTGAACAGGGAGGGATGAAGTGTACAAGAGGAAAAGAAAAGACACTGGAACAGTTCAGACAATAGTACGAGCCTGCCTTTGCTATTTTGAGAAGCTTCCTCCTCACATAGTTTAGCTGGAAACTTCACTCAGCCTCCAGTTTTCAGCTCGGCTCCACCCTTTTTGTCTAATCAGGATCAGAAAGTGAGTCATACAACCTCTTTAGAGCTAAGATGGCTTCCTCTTTGATGTGTGTACGACATGCTGCAACACTAAGGGTTGAACCTGCACGTTTACTGTTTTTATTGTAATTTTTTTATTATTATTTCTTTAAAGTCTAATCTTCATTTTAGCACTTCAGTTGCAAAAAAAAAACTCCGCATCAGCAGGTAATTTATGGAGTGTGAGAGGATTTACATGTCATGCAGAAAAGTGTTGAATGTACTATACTGTAACTGTGTCCATAGCACAGGAAATATGGCCTTTTGATGACAGGAAACAGCCCCTCGCCATGGAGACAGCAGTCTGAGCTTGTGTCCTGCAGGTCAAAGCCAAACACATGCCATGTAATGCCAAACATGAAAGCGCAGGAGGTCTGAAAAAGGAAAAAAAAAAGAAAAAGATTTTAAAAAGAAATTATGCACAAATTCTTAGGTTGCTTATTTTGTCAGTAACCTTTGTATGTTGCTGAACACACAAACCCTCTTATAACCTTATGGTCAGTGCAGCTCTTTTAAAAGCTACCGGAAGCATAAAGCGTCTGATCGTCTGTGAGGAGGCGATGGCTCTTTATTCTTCTCAGCATTTTCTTTTAATGTTTCCTGCATCAGTGCTTTCTGATTTTAGATTAGATTTAGATTCTGATGCTGGCTCAGGGTTTTTTTATTTTTTTTTTGCTTTTTAAGTACAAAAAAGCAAGGTGCAGGACAAAACTGTTCATACAACTAGTGTGGAATTAATAGAAAAATTAACTTTACATAGGAATATCAATGGGTAACTTATGTCTTCCACCCTGCAATGCAGTACTTCAAGATCCCTCCGTTGGCTGATTGGCCGGCTCCCACAGCTTTCCCCAGGGTCAGCACCCAGCATTTCTGAGTTTCCTTTTACAAGTGGAGCAGTTTGAAATTGAAACTCTAAACCTATAAGTAACCTGTCCCTCTTTATCGGCGAGGGTGATTTTAGAAACTCGATCACACTGTGGATGGCATGAATATCCCTAGTGCTAAGTCCAAGTAGGACATCCCTGTTATATAAACAATAAGCTCCACTGGTACGTTTTGATTGTAACGTACTGCGTAGCTAGATTTTTAAATGATTTGAGGAAAAGTAACAGCAGGTAAAGTCTTCTACAGAACCAAAATTAGCATGCATCACCTGTCTGCATAGTCACTCGGGTTTAATTATGGGGCAGAGGAAATAATATGACTTAAATATTTTCTAACGAGATAGTTTGGACTTATTTTTTTTAGGGGGAATTCAGCAAGTCACCTCAAGGCGTAAACAGGACCTCAAAGCAAATCCAATCTCATGCAAATGTTATTTTATGAACCTTGACATTGCCATCACTGTTGGATTACATGTTTTTTTGCGGAGGGTGGGAGGGGGTTACAATGATTTCCTTGGTGGTGTTTACACAGAAGATCTTGTTGGTTAATGGTCCATAATCAATAAAATAGGAAAGTGTTTTCTGCAGTACAGCGATCTCATGATTGTACCTAAAGCAGATAATATAGACACTATGAATAAAAGACATGAAATACTCATAATGATTAAATTGTGCACTTGGGTATAAAGAACTCAAAAGGTCAGAAAAAACAAAACATGACAACAAATTTTCTATTTTCTATGTTAATAAAGGGAAATAAGAAAAAAAAAGTGCAACACAGAAAGGTCAATCAAAGCAGCTCACGTAGCACACTGTATTATCCATTGTCCGTGAATGTATTTGTGTTATAGTAATCTGGCGTTCATTCATGCTCATTAAGGGGCGTACGCATATTAGTTCCTCCTGCATGTTTATACTCTGGCTCCATCCTGGCCCAGACCCTTTACACACTTTTGTTGTGCTTGTCAAAACCAAAACACAGGCCTCCTCCCCTTCTTCCTCCTCCTCCTCGTATTTGACGTTTTTTTCTCCACCTTTGTATTTGTTACCAAATACCCCCCTTCAACTTTACACAGTGCCTAACATACACAGCCGTCATCAAAGTCAATAGTGACATCAGCACTGGCTTTTACAGAGTTTCTTTTGTTTTTGTTTTTGTACGGTTGAGGCAACCGAGGTTGGTTAAAAGAAGTTAATAATCCAAGCACTAGAAAGGAGAGTCCATGACGTGGGAGTTTCTGTACTCTGACGCCTTCTCAACTTACAGTTTCTTGTATAGGTATTGTGATTCAAACAAATACTTGAATCTCAAGATTTTTCAGGATAGACTAGCACAACGTAGCGTTCATTATGACATGGACGGAAAAAAAGTGTGGAGTGAGCTCTTTTACTCTCCAGGGATACTCTGACTGATTGTATTGATGACATTCAAGCTGTAAAAAAAATCATCTCTGGTGTGATCTGATCAGGGCACCTTCTTTCACATTTGCTGTGCTTCTCCCATGGCTTGCAGCACAATTTAAACATAGCTTTTTGTCAACTCTGGTCTTCTTGCTGGTCTTTCAAAAAAGGCCAAATTTGATTCTCAAAAACATGACTGTCAGATTAATTGGTCTGTCTAAATTGTCCCTAGGTGTGAATGTGTGTGTGCGTGGTTGTTTGTCCTGTGTGTCTCTGTGTTGCCCTGCGACAGACTGGCTACCTGTCCAGGGTGAACCCCGCCTCTTGCCCAGAATGTTAGCTGGAGATAGGCACCAGCAACCCTCCTGACCCCACTAACCGACAAGGGTGTAAAGAAAATGAATGGATTTAGATATTTTATACATCTTTCAGATTTTGACTTGCAATAAATCTTGAAAACCAATGATTCTTTCCTTCCATTTTACAACTATGCCGTGCTCTGTGCTGATCTGTCACATGAACTCCCAATAAATTACACTAAAAGTGTGCGTTTTTAATGTGTGAACACTTTTGTAAGGCACTCTATAAACATAATACTGTGGAAATAGGAGAGGATCATCATCAATCTTGGCAGATTAATCATCACCTTCAAACAATATGCATTGCAACATGTTGCCAAGTTAGATACAAAATCAAGAGAGAACGAGAGAGAGAGAACATTCATGACTTAAAAACCAGGTTAAGATCAAATTAATTCCAGACATTTTGATATGTTAACTTCAGCTGACATGGACAAATATCACTTGATTTGTTAAGCAATAACTTAAACCATGAGAAAGGACCTGTTTTTTTGCAGCTCAGCCAATGAAATAAGAGGAGTCAGGTGTGTGTGTGTGTGTCGGGTGAGTTAGTTGAAGGGAAAAAAAATAAATTTATTGAAATTTCTGTGGGAAAAACATGTTTAATGCCATGTCAGAATTTGATGAGCAGCAGGTTGTGGACAACAACTGCACAGAGCTCCAGTTTTATAAGGTCACTCAGATGCCACGGTTTTGGTCACTCACATTTTTATAATGTGAACAAATTCATTTGTGACTTTATTCATGTTCGTCAAGTACGAGCATAAAAGTTGCAGTACAACTGTCTTCTAAACCCTAAACTTCAGTTTCTTAGTAGTTGTCTCCCTTCATCTTGATATACTTTTGCTACTTTTGTGTAGTTGTTTGAAAATTCCTTCATAAAAAAAACTTTGAAGGCATTCATGCACAACTTTAATGCCACCACTTTTTTATCAGGGTGTGAGCTCAGTAGGGATGGTGTTCAACATCTGATTTTGTTGGTGACCTGCTGGGGGGGAAAGGTGCTGACTCACTGCATTGAAAGATATTTCAGCTCCCTTTGCACATCTACTTATTCTTTTTCTGCTAAATCTTAATTCTCAGAGGTCTTCAGACGCCTCGATTCTCAGCCCCCGTACCTTACCCGTCCGTCTCCCCATCGCCACCAGCCGCTCTGGTTGTGTCCTGACAGCCGTGTCCCAGTGGGCCGATCCGAGGCTGGCCTACGGGTGTTGTGATTCCCTGTTGTGCATCTGCACAGCACTCTTTCATTTTTACTTTTCTTTTAGATCATGTCTTTCTGTTTCTCTGTTTTTAGTCCCGCTGCTGGATTCAGCGGCATGACTGACGGCACCCTGTAGGAAAAGTGCTTGACTTCCCTTTTAAGCACTCCTCAAATAGGAGATTATGCAATATGCACACACTTACTCTAACATACACACTCATGCACACACGGACACACACTTCAATGCTTTATGCCAAATCATCCAATTAGCTGCAGGGCAGAGAAGGATGATGGGAAGAGATAGAAAGGTTGGTATTATGCAACAATACTTGAGGCTTCATATTGCTGGACAGTAATGTTAAAATAATGAACGTATGAGATCTCATAAAGGAAATTATTTATGAATCTAGTCAGTGCTAAGTCACAAAGTCATTAATTAGTCCTAAGAACATGCAGTTTGTTTCTCAGTAAATGTGTGTTTTATAAGTTTGATTCAGTATGGAGATATAGAAGATTTGTTATGTTAACCTGAGGAAACTTAAACAAAATGTATGAGTACATAAATATTTTTAAAAAGAGAAAGACAATGTTTTTCTACAGTTGGTTTGATATATATGAAGACAGGAAATTCTTTGTTCAATTTTAATTTGAATGCCACAACGTGTGATAAGATGTAAAATGGTTTCTAAAACAAACAAAAGTCAGGAAACAATAAAATGTAAGCATTAAATTTATAAAACTTATTATAAAAT